>SNQJ01S0045359.1:49236-66807 GCA_010110895.2 Picea sitchensis | reverse complement strand
AATTGTGAAGCAGAAGGTTAAAAGTCCAAACCAAACTACACAGTAAATAAATAGTAATATGGCAGTTGATATTTGTACGATGCTTATTTTATGAACTTGCTGACTTGTTGAACAAAATTTAGTTCAAGCCTTCAAGCATGCCAAAGATACTCAAATCAGCATGAATGGGCAAGTTACCGACAAAAGCTAAATTTGTTTAACTAAAATGCCAACCTTTGAGCTACAAAAATTTTGAGCTTTCTCCATGATTAAGAGCTCCTTAATTGAGCCTCAGAGGTGACCAAATCAATATGCAAGATATTAACATGAACCTCCAAAAGTGTGGAGAACAGGGTTCAAATTCTAAACCAAACTACACAGTAAATAAATAGTAAATATGGCAGTTGATGTTTGTACAATACTATTTTTAGGAAGTTGCTGACTTGTTGAACAAACTTTAGTTCAAGCCTTCAAGCATGCCAAAGATACTAAAATAAACATGAATGGACAAGTTACTGACAAAAACTAAATTTTATTTTCATGCTATGCACAAAGAAATCAAGAAAGATCAAAAAGCATATTTAAGACCTAAATAGCACAAGTCTCAAATTTCTACCTTTGTGTTTGGAACGAAGCAAAGACACAATCAAACCCTAGTGATATCTGGGGAATATTATAGTTCTTATAGATTGTACTTAGAGGGCATGTAGCTAAAAAGGACTTTAAGTATTTGTAGTCTAAAATTATTAAAAACTCCTTACCTAGTGACAACTATGCTCAGCAGCTCAAGCTTTGAACCTCCAAGATCCACCTGAGAGAGTCCACTAGATCAAACACATTGAAAATAAAGCTTAGATTCAGAATCAAGAGATCCAACATTTCCTCCTTGTCTATTCTAGCAAAAATATTTGGATGTTATGCCCTACACAGGCAAGCTACTAAAGTTGGCATGAAATGAAATTATCCTAATATAACAACAATTACCATAGAAAATACCACAACTTTGTCCGTCCACATTTTCAAGAATCACAGGACTCATTTCAGATAATCTAAGACTACATATACAACTCACCAGTGATCAACAACATTCATTTACTGGTCAAATTAGCACAAAATGCTTTGATAGCAACCGAAACTACATATTAACACAGACAAACTGAAAGTTTACAATAAACAATAGAATGAAACTTCTGACAGTGTTTAAACCAATGTTTTATAACTCAAACTTGACCTCGGTATCAACCAAGGGTCCGCTTGGACTTGACTTAAACTCGGCTCTGAATGGGACCAGTTCAAATTTTATGACTCGGTTTACTAAAAAATGTATAAAATTTTAAAATTTTAAAGAAAAAATATATTTTAAAGATTCCAAACCATTAGAGACAAAATATGAAAATTTTTCTCATGTATATACCATGTAAGGGTTAATATATCAAAATGGCACTGAGTGCAATACATATCTAAAACAAAATACATAATCAACGAAGCTCTAAATGGCCTCTAGAGTCCAAAAAACAACATGCTACAATCTACTGACCTACTACATATCACCGATCAACATGATCAATCATCAAACTCATCACCACTGCTAGAAATGGGATCCTCAGCATGAGCTATAGGAGCATCCTGTAGCTCAATGTCCTCAAACTCGTCGAACTCCTTGAGGACATCTGTAACTGCACTAGTAGTATTAGTAGAAGCACGACTCAATGAGAGTGGTGTCAAGAAAATAGACAGGGGGGCTCTATAATGTGTTCTTTTAGGGTTTAGGGCGAGAGAATCTAGGGTTCAGGTTAAAAATAAATAAAAAATGTTTTTTTTTCCTCCAAAAGTGTGCTAAGGCCTGTAGGGAACAAACTAGTATCGACTCGGCTGAGTTGGACAGGTTTGGTACTGAAATAACCGGTTTGTACACTGAACCAACTGGTTCAATACCTAACCAGTCCCCAATCTTGTTTGAAGGCCGAATCAGTACCCTAGACTACATACCCCTTAGACCTGGCATAAGGAGAGCCCAAGCAAGCAGAAGAGGTTATTCTTAGTAATTTTATTGTTTCAAGAAGCCCAAACATCATTGCAATGCTCTTAGATGCAAAGAAACGGGAAAACTATCTGAATAATCATAAAATTACATATTATAATCTAGAATATACCGTCCGAGGTCCGTCTCTTTTGCGACACAATGTAGCTGTATATATTGCATGTGTTGGACGATTGTTCACAATTAATGCACAATGTCCTGAAGTATTGTGTCCAATAGTATAGGATAACTTCTATGAAGTATCATATTCCTTTAAACTAATCCTTTAATTGGCAATCACATCCTTCTTGTTATATTGTTGTCATGCTTTGTATTTTAAACCATAACAAGCACACAGTTTATTTAAAACCAAAAAAAACATTACTGAGACATGGAACAAGTTGTATAACTTCTGTACATATACAAGTAGAAGAGTAATACAAATTCATTGTCTAGAAAACGACATATGTTTTCTGTTGAATGATCTGTTGGCCACTTCATTTATGCAATTTATTCTGCCTCGCACTAGATTTGTCTCTTTTATTGGAAATGATTAATTTATAGATCATATATTCCAAGGTTGATAGAAAATGCCTCTCAACATAAAAGTAAGTAGGGCCTAAGTACTTTATATAAAGAATTAGTCTAGATATTAAGGGTTATCTCCAAGCTAAGAGTTTATACAGTACTGGGGAGTACTGAATGGCAGGGGCGGTGAGGGGTTAAAACTTTTGCCAGCATCAAAGGGAAAATATTTAACACATGGTTTGGTGGGATACATTATAAAGAGGATCAATTCTTTGGGGGTTTCTCTTCCAGAGGTCTTTTCCCCCTTATTTGATGGAGCAAAATAAGGCCTACTTCAGGGTCAGTGTGCAGAAATTTTGTTTGTTGGTGCCAAGGAGTTTACACAATTATCCAGGGATTTTACGCTGCTCATGCCGAAGTACTTATCTTTGTGACGTATTCTACAGGGGCAATATTTGAATCATCATTGCCGGTTGTAATTCCTTTATATTATGACCTCATTTTCATCACAATGAAGGGTTCTATTGCATAAGTTGTTTCCTAGTCCCCTTGATTAATACTTTAGAATGCTACAGTGTTTGCATGCCAAGATTATTATGACTCTAGAGTTGAGTCTTAAATATCTTATAGAATAGATCAAACAAGTTCTGTGTTTCACTTATATTGAAGTCATGTTTTATTCAATACTGCTTAAAGTTGGAAATGATTGGAAAACTACCTCTTATTAGAGAATACTATGAAGTTGTGAAGAGGTGATTTTAAGAATACTCTACTACCAAGTCAAATGAAAGAATGTTGAGTATTGACATTGGGTAATGTGGAAATTAATGAATTTTCTGTCCTTAAGATTGATTTTTTTCTGTTCATGGACTAAATTGAACGCTTCTATCTCTCTCCCTCTCTCTCTCTATATAGAGAGAATATATATAGAGAGAGAGAGTTGATCATAGAGAGAGAGATTTAATGATCAAGGGGATATGCCAAATTCATCAGACCCCTTAGGTTGTAGTTTAGTGAATAACAATGGATGTTATTCCACAAAAACTGTACAATTCCTTCGTTTCATAATATCACTTTATGCACATTGTTCCTTTATCATTTCTACACTTACATCCTTATGTATAGGTTCTGTGACACTTTACTCCCATTGCAATTAGACATAGTTTGACATCGGCACTTTGGCACTAATACAAACAATGATACTAGGAAATATGACCTCTATCTGGTGAATCCTCTCTGTTTGAGCTTAATGTAGTAGAATAACATGGTTAAAAGAAGCTATTTTCATGAAGATTAAAGAACTCAAAGAAGCATAAGAATTTTGATTTTTTAGTCATTTTGGTGATAGAATACGTTAATGAGATACATCGCAATTTGAAGAAGTGAATTTTGAGCTCTATTCTGTATACCCACCCAAGCTTGGAACTTGCCTTTCACCCTCGGTCACCCACCTAATTTTATTTTTTGATGTTTTTACTTCTATATTGGCTTTCATGATCGTTTTTAGAAAAACATATAGATCTCCATGTTAATTGTCAAATCCATTTGTACAATATTTATGAAGATGCTCTACTAACTCTTTATGATGAAAGGATCACAGAATGAAGCATGAAGGATCATCATAGTTGGATTGAGGCAGAGAGAGTGGTGGAGGGGAAAGGGGCAAAAATGTAGGTTGATAATTCTCATTTTCTGATATATTGTGAACTGCAGGCATCCAAGGGACTAATCAGATTCTTCTATCTGAATTGCCAGATATATTCCTACCAGAGAGCCTGAATCCAAATTCATGTGAGAGCTTACTATCAGAACAGGTACGTGGAACTACCCCAAGTTTATCATCAGATATTTTTCAGGAGTTGGAAAGTGTGTCAGGTCTTTATGAGTTGGGAACTATGTATCCTGTCAATTCTAAAAGGCCCCAACAAAGAGATGGCTCAGTTTTGACATCAGACTGGATGCTTCCAACAAACTTGGGGAATAATACTGTCACACATATTTCCACTCTGAATTTGTTGGATGCTGAGAGAAATCGTAAAAAGTATGATTTTATTGATGAAAATCTTTCGCTACTAAATTCAAAATTAAGTGCAAACAATGTAAATGAATCTATTTCAGGTAGGAGTTTCCAGGTTTTAGCTGCAAGAGAACTGGTAGACCTCACTCAGACATACAACAATGATGAAGATATAGAAATAACCACTAGCCAATTTGGACATGCTTCTAAACCAAATAGTGTGAATGCTGATGCTCGTAGAAAACTTCCCTTCTGGGGTAAACCATCAAATAACAATATTGTAAAGAAAGGTAAAAATGCACATCAGTTGGCAAGGTTTCTTCTCATGTTCTAGATACAAGCAGGGTATTGTTTTTGTTATGGATTGACACACTCGATTGTGGGTTTGCAGGTTCAGGGTATTCTTGGCAAGCGAAATGGCATATCCCTTTTGATATTTCACAAGAAATAATGAACTATAAACAAAGGGATCTTAAAATATATGTATAGTATATACAAGCATGTTGGAATAATTACATATAATGCAACAAATTAGAGTGAAGTAAACACATTCCCTTATGCAATGTCTCATGGCTGACACACACATTGAGACAACGTTGGTAAAAAATATCCACATTTAAATGCAAACATAGTCTTTTAAGACCTAACAAACATGTTTTGGTATTTGAGAACTTAACAAGACGCACAACTCAAGTATGGACTAGAGTGTTGTTATAACTGTCATCTTGAGGATCTTATTTGTCACAAATTCTTGTAGGCATCTTGAAATGCTTTCAAAAATGGGTTTTCCTTAGTGAACTTGCTAGTAATGCAAGGTCTTGTCCATAATGCTTCTTGGGCTTCAGTCTGCATATCCTTTTTCTTTTTCTAAATAAAAGAAGGTACTCTGTAGGAATCAATTAAATATTGAATATTTTATGCATTTATTATTTTTTCCAAGTTGACTCAAGTCAAATTGCTTGCTAATTTTTTCCATGGAGGAGAGGAAACCAAGGGGAAATATCTCAGTGCTCATGGGGAGTGCCTTTCAATTTTTTGTGGGCAGAGACAAGAACATTGCAAAAACAAGTAGAATTTTCAATATATAGAAAATAATTGTTATATCTAAAACACAAAAATGCATGAAATTGAAAATCAAAATATGTAATAAGTCATTAATGATAAATAACCTTTTCCTTTTCCTTCAGGCAAATTTTCAAAAAAAAAAAAAAAGTGGTGTTGGGTACACCCAAACATCCCCAGTAAGTTTAGGATGTACCTCAATCTAACCAAGTAGGTCAGAGGATGTGCCAAGTACTCAAACATATGCCATTTAAGGATGTTACCCAAAATCCCCAAGTCCATGGTACTAACAGGAACATAGTGGATGCATTGCTAGGTAACATATTGAGTTTTCCCATAACAATCCTGTTTACAAATTTACAAACATGTAACTAAAGATAACTCAAAACACATGATGCCATTCTAGGATGTTCCCTAGTGTCCTCTAGTGCATGGTTCTATGGGAAAAATAGGATATGCATTCCAGGTAAGAAATTGTGTATGCCCTTAACAATCTTGCTTACAAACATGTAACTAAATATAGCTAAAACATCTTGAATTTTTGGCATATAATCAACACTAGTTAGGTAATCTAGTGACCAAAGATCACCTTTTGTCTCTGTTTCGACAGTTTCTAGTATGTAGCTCAAAGACTTTAAGTGCCAATATTTGTGGATTTCGGATTGAACAACACTCTGCTTATATTTTATCTGCTAATCTCTATTATTGGAATCATCAGGCCATAGAAGAGTCATGAGATTGTATATGCACACATTGATCTTTGCTCTTAAAAGCTAGATATGTAAGCTATTTAGATAGCATTTACTTTACAAGTAGCTTTGATAAATTCATCTCATGCTTAAATGTGTGTCTAGCAACCTTTGAACAATCTTGTTGAGCAAACTAAACAATAATATCTAAACAAATTTAAATGTGTGTCTAGCAGCCTTTGAACTGTGTTTTTGAGTACTAAAATTTGGGAGAACTTCCACGAAAAAGGAGAGTTCTCTAAGTACCCCTTATCCCTTGCCCAGAATGATACAGGGCTTGGAAGCACTGGATGGAACAACATCTATAATATTAGAGGCTAGAGGCATTTGACAACCTCAACTACAAATTAGCCTAATGAAGCTCTCTCAGAGTGTGGAGAGATTTATGTTTATATTCTATAATGTAGGAAATAATTAGTTGTCCTGAAATTATAAAGAGGAACTTGGAGAATAAAAAATAGTTATTGAAACGCGTTTTGAAGGCTGTATTGTTTTGTTTATTTTGGAGAAGAGAAGTATTTTCCAAGGCAATCGGCTATCTGCACAATTTCTTGTTGTTCCCCTTTATAATTTGTTGTTCCTACTTTGTTTTGTCTCCCCTGTAGATTATCACTAGATTTGTAGGTTTGTATATCTGACCAAACGGTTGAAATGTGGATTGGGAGGGGAGCTCAGGGCTTTGTACGAATAAGATTGGAGCAGAAAGTGGGCTCTGCATCAAGGTAAATCCTCAAAAAGAATTGGCATAAAAGAAAAAGTGCCACACTATCAATTTTTCTGAAATGAAATCAATATATAAAGGGAAACATATGCATACAAAGTTCCAGTGACTCTTGTGCTGATGTGAGTCTGGTCTTCAGGAAAATGTCTTGCTAAGCCGAAATGTGCAATCTTAGGATTCAGTTTTTTGTCCAACAAAATATTGCTCTCTTTAATATCCTGATGAATAATTCACAATTGAAAATCCTCGTGCAAATAGAGAAGCACCCGAGCCACTCCCACTATGATGTTGCAATGCTTCTACCAATCAAGATGGTAGCATTTGTTTGGATCTGTATCCATACATATGCAGTTCACTAACTAATTATCATGACCAAACTAAATATTTTGAAACAATAATGCTTTTTATGGACCTACAAAATCGAATGGTATTGACTTACCGAATATGATTCTATTCAGGTTCTTATTTCGTAAGTACTCGTAAACAAGCAACCTTTTTGATCCCTCTGCGCAACAACCGAGTAGGTTTACAAGATTTCGATGTTGAATTTTCGCCACAAGTTTAACTTCATTCAAAAATTCTTTCTTTCCTTGAATAGATTTTATGGACAACTTCTTCACAGCGATTTCTTTTTCATCTTGAGTAGTTCCCTGAAATATTCATATAAAAATTATTCGGATGGTGATTTTTCCATGGGCGTGGTGAGAGCAGCCCACCGACTACTATAATTCAAGATTTCTATAAACTGGTGGAAGGTTTCTTATCCTATTGTATCAAAACCATGAGAAGCGCCATGGGGAAAGCTCACGGGAATGCAAGCTTACAGATAATTTCCAAATGCCGAATATCGGTGTCGAATGTCAAGTGTGTGTCCATCTTAGAATGAACACATAAAGAGGTTAAACCTAGTGTGCGCAGATGTCTAAGGAATGCCCAGGTCATAAGTTGTTGATTTTGAATAGACGTTGTTGTCTATTTTCAACAAATATTAAAGGCAAAGGTTGCATAACTCAGTGAAAAATAATAGAAACATGCTAGGTGTAAATTGCATTCACAGAGGCCAAATAACATTTGCATACAATGGTTCGAATTCTAGCATAATTTCAAGGTTATTCATTTTTTTTAAAATCCAGTTTTTATTTTGACTAAAGACTCGGGAAGGAGCCAAAAAAGAGCATCCAATGTCAAAATTTTAATACCAATATCACACAGATGGGGTGATACATTTTGATTGTTATAAGCCATTATCTGTGCAGATTTGATAATAGATGCAAATACAACTGCAATGATGATGATTATATGGAAGATTTCTTATGGATATGGGTGTGTGTCTAGGTGAAAGCCTAAATGCTATGAAGTTTTAGATTTCTAAAAGAAATGTTATTTTCTTGGGGGAAATCACAAGTATCCAAAAGTATTTCAAGCATACAAGATATCATTTCTTCTGGTGATTATGAGGTCTCAATTCCAATTCTACCTGGAGATTTCATTGCATGTTGGTGTCACCAATGGAGACAAAATGATATAAAGTTCAAATCAATACAACTTTCAAATTAGCGCTCAATGTCAAGCTATACGAGTTATGAATGGAGGAGATTTAATTGCATGTTGGTGTCACCAATGGAGACAAAATGATATAAAGTTCAAATCAATACAACTTTCAAATTAGCGCTCAATCTCAAGCTATATGAGTTACGAATGGAGGAGCATGTTGCATAACTGTAACATCTTATTTTCAAGCAGCAAAGGAAGATTTTCTTGTCAAGTTTTGAGTGGGTGAGCTTTGATGATGCTACAAAATGTTTCATCCGAGGAGATTTAGAGAAATTTTACCATCATTGGGTGGTGGAGCTCCAATGGATTCGATCCATTTGATCCATTTTTGGAATCAATGGGTAGAGGCATGAGTTGAGAATGCCAAACAACATGCATTTTTTGGAAATAAGTGGCTTGTATAACTTTTCCATGCTTTCCATTAGTCATTACTTAGGATAAACTGTTGTGATTATTTGAATACTTTAGCAGAGATCATGGTTGTAACTTGTTGCACAAGATTTGGGGTAACTTCCATGGGTAATATGATCAGACATCTCAGCTAATTACCACATGCCAAGATTCTGAATATCAAAGCATGCCAATTGTAGCATTAAAAACACCATAATAAGCATTCTGCCTTTAAGTCCAGAAAAAGAAAAGAAATGTTTGGAGGAAATCACATTAATTTTTGAGTTTCTGGAAACAAGAGATCCCTTATTTGGAACATTTGTATAAAAATATGAAGACTGTGAAATACTGTCATGCATTTCACAACTCACCTAATGCAAGGAGCAACTCATAAAATATTCAGGGCCAACATTTGTAATCGTTGTTCTTCAGGAAAGTTGGGCTAGCATATTTTTGTGGAATGGCTACTTTCAGTTTTGACAAATGTTGTAAATTTAACATCCCTGATATCAAGTGTAGTTATTCCAACATCATATGAAGGATTTGAAACTACCATATAACAGACATTTCAGAAAAGAATTTTGTTGAGAGAGGGAAGATTGATATTACACTTAATGTTAAGCCTCCTGCTATAAGTGAAGATATGAATATAACAATTGAGAGTGGCAAAGTGAGGGCTCCTACTCATATTATTTCAACAACTTGATTTCAATGTGATGGCACTCAAGCACAAAATCAGTGAAAGTTTTGAATAGTCAAACACAAATGAAAACAAGGAGACAAATGTCAACAAAATCCTATTTTTTTTTAGCATATGTGGGACACCTATCTTCTGATGTGTCGAGCTCTCTCAAGCAGTCATCTCCATTCTGTTTTCAAGAGATTAGTTCCACAAATGAATGGGGTAGTTGAACATTCAAAGGGTACCTGGAAGTAATGATTTTCCAGCAACCTTTCAGTCATTCGAAGTATCAAAGAAACATTTTCCAGATTTAAGTTGCTTTGATTTACCGTTAGCATTTTTCTCCTAAAATTAGTAGTTAGTTTACAAGTGTCATTTATTTTTTGAAACTGATTCTTTTTCTAGCATAAAGAGGTTTCAGACTCTTGATTTCATGTAATTTGATGATGTAACATTTTTCGATATATTTCCATGAGAAAGTCTGAGAGGGGGTTGAGTCTTGGAGGCTCGAGAGAGCTTGAGGAGACAATAGAGCAAAATGTTATTCTGATCATACCCCAGTGGAAACCCTATGCAAAGAAAGAGAAATCAACCTAAAACAATATTCATTTTTGTAGAACAATGATACCAGAAGCAGTAGTAAAGAAGAGGATTTTCAGAGGCAATCTAATTTTCAGCTGAAGCAAAAAAAGGAGGTCTTCATTGAGGTATTCTCCCATGTTTTCTATGATCCAGTAGTTGCTCATTTGGAGTCTTTTATCAGTTCAAGGTATGCATTATTGTTCGGCTATGAGTATGGGTTTTGGTTTTATGATGATTCTCCATTGTATAGAATTTTCTTTTTTCCGATCAATGGCATCGAAGAAATCCAGTGTATCATACAGTTGTTGGCATGGTTACACTGGAATTTTGATATTACTTTATCAAAGAGTTGAGCTAGGTAGATTAGTGTAGTTTTATGTACATAAATAAGCTCCCTCTGTGAGCATGTAATTTTCAGTTTGAGTTTTCCTACAGAATGAGTTCAGTTTGTAGCTTATGTGATATTCCCAAGAAGGCGATCTACAGGAGAAGGTGACCACGAAAGCCATAATCCGACTTCTGACCAAAAACTCCTCAGGGGTGCACCATTGGTTTGGGTGACCAAGCAATTGGGGATCCAAACCGAGATGATCCGAGAGTGGCCAAGAGACTTTGGATATCTCAGAGTGACCTCCGGGGATCAGTTGGAGAAGCCCAGTGAAACCATAGAAGAGGGCGCACTCAATTCATCCCAACAAAGGAGAAACCAGTAAGGGCGCAAACCCCAGTTGGTGCGCCCTCCCTTCTGCCTTGGAAAACTTGAAGGAAACATTTTTTTCCCTAAGAGAGTGGCTATCTAATGGGATAAGGTTGCTCTTAGAGGTGGAAGCATGGAAAATAGAGTCACCATGAGGTAGCCATGAAGGGAGGCGCACTGGTTATTCTTCAGAAACCTTAAAAATGATAATGTTGTAAATGTAAAATGCAAACTCAGAAAATAAAACAAACGAGACACATATCTTCAGAAGAAAAGGTAAGAATTCTTTATTTGAGTCCCGGTTCACCTTATATACTGAGGGAACCATTTATTTACATATATTTAATTAATCATCAAAAGGTGAAGATGTGTTGCGCCTAGGTGATTGACTTGTGTGCCCTAGGTGGGCATTCCCCTAGGTGGCCTCCTTGGCCCAATTCCTCCCTATTTAGATCTGGAAGCGTCCCGACTTCCATGAGAAGATGAGGAAAAGTGACCAGACAATGCTTAGAAACTAAGAGGCGAAGCCATCCTTATGGACCCATCCGAGTTGATAGGGTTGTGGATGTGGAGTAATAACCAGATTAAGGCTGTTGACAAGGTCTTGAGACACCAAATTCTTTTGTCTTCCATTGTCCATAATAACTAAAGCCAAGGCGTTTTTGATTTGGCAGTTATGGGTGAAGTGGGGTTGGGTGGATGAGTTCGAATCTTCATGGGTCATTAGAATCAGCGAGGGATCTACTTTTGTGGGATTGTCCAAAGGAACTTCTTTGGTATCTTCTACTTGGGAGAGCGCAATGAGCTTAGTGAGTAGGGTTTTATTCATTTTTAGATTTTGGAGGATTCGACAATCTGATGAATTGTGTGAAGTAGTTTTGTGGAAAGAGAACCAGGGTGTCCTTGTATTTGTATTAGGTGTGGGGTTTTGAGCCCGAGGAGGTGGAAAGAGAGAGTTGGATGGTTGAGAGGTGGGGGGGGTTGGTGTAGGGGAGAGACTGAGGAGTACGACCTCTAGGAGCGAATTTCCTTTCTATAGCCAAAGATCTCTGAAATGTTTTGTCTAAAGTTGGATTTTCAAATAGCTCTACTTCTCGACGGAACTGAATTAATAAACCAGCCACAAATTTTAATATGAGCACTTCTTCTGGATCTGGAATATGAAGTAAGAGGCGCATCTTGTAGAAGAATTCTATGTAGCCTTTCACTCCTTGTGAAGGGAGTTGTCGAAGTTGGTGCCATTTGATCCATAAGGATTGCACATACCGGGCGGGTAGAAGCAATTTCTCAAAGCTTCGGAAAGTTGAGCCCAGGTTCTGATGGGTTTGGAAGTAGAGGATTCTAGAGCATCCCCAATCTCTATCACAAATATGGCCTTCTCTTTCTCTGTATCCCACCAAGTTTGTGCCAGTCCTTCTAATTGCAAGGCGACAATCTGGAGCTTTCTTTCCTCGGTACGGCCTAGACATGTATTGAAATAGATGGAGAGGCTACGGATCCAAGAATCCACAATTTCTCCATTGGCTTGACCAACAAATTTGGGTAGTTGGATTCGAGTGTCCAACTGGAAGGGGTCTGGATTGTTTTGTTGTTGCATTCCGAGAATCTCATTGAGGAAGAAGGTAAGATCTTGGACGGGTTTTGACGTGTTGGAATCTGAATCGACTGCAAAAGGATCTTTGTGTGGAGGCATTGTGAGGCCAATTGAAGATCAAAGGCGCCCCTAGTTTGCAATGCTGAAAAAAAACATGGGTCAGACTCTGTTTTGAGAACAGAGGACGCAAAACCCTAAAGCAACGGAGCTAAATTGGTCTAGAGGGAGAGATCTATATTGTCTTAAATATGTGTAACTCCTCTCTGTTGCAATGGAAATCTGGGCACCCTTGGGGTTTATGAGATCTGTTGAGCTGCTTGGATGAAAATGGAAACCCTGGAATGTGCAAAATCTGGGCTATTTCATGAAAACCCTAAAACAATTTGGCTCAATCTTCAAGATCAGAAGCTTTTCCATGGATCTTGAGGCTATGATACCAATTGATTTTCCCAAGAAGGCGATCTACAGGATAAGGTGACCACGAAATCCACAATCCGACTTCTGACCAAAAACTCCTCAGGGGCGCAAATCTGAACATGGGAGCACCATTAGTTTGGGTGACCAAGCAATGGGGATCCAAATCGGGATGATACGAGAGTGGCCAAGAGACTTTGGATATCTCAGAGTGACCGTCAGGGATCAGTGGGAGAATCCCAGTGCATCCATAGAATAGGGCACACTCACTTCATCCCAACAAAGGAGAAACTAGTAAGGGCACAAACCCCAATTGGTGCGCCCTCCCTTCTGTCTTGGAAAGATTGAAGGAAATGATTTTCTCCCTGAGAGAGTGGATAGCTAATGGGATAAGATTGCTCTCAAAGGTGGAAGCATGGAAAACAGAGTCACTAGGAGGAAACCATGAAGGGAGGTGCACTGGTTATTCTTCAGAAACCCTAAAAACGAAATTGATGTAAATGTAAAATGAAAACTCAGAAAATAAAACAAACGAGACACATAGCTTCAGAATAAAAGGTAAGAATGCTTTATTTGAGTCTCGGTTCACCTTATATACTAAGGGAACCATTTATTTACATATATTTAATTAATCATCAAAAGGTCAAGATGTGTTGTGCCTAGGTGATTGACTTGTGTGCCCCAGGTGGGATTCCCCTAGGTGGCCTCCTTGGCCCATTATGACAATGTTGTCATATTTCAATAAGGAGCAGAGGTGCTCTCAGGAATACAATATGAAGGGATCAATTGGATAAGGCACTAAGTCTGCAGGTTCTTGGTAGCTCACAGGGAGCATGCCATACCTCGTGGAGCCAATGTTAGCACTTATATGTTCACGATCAAATTGTGGCCTTAAAGGTGCTACAGGAATTTCCATATCCTAGTAGCAGTTTTATAATTTTCTATTGTATTGTTTTCTAACTGTGACAATTCATCATATTAGATTTTGTACAACCAGAGAATAGATATGCATTCTCGACGCCATAAGGGTTGTGGTGATTTGCAATGGATATGGATAGTAGAATCACATATCCATAGGGTTTGATCAAATGCACCACTTGCTTTGCGGTCAGGATGAATATGATCAAATCCCTCGTCCTAGACAAGGTGTTCTATTACAGCAGAAAAGAAAGGCTAATTTGTCTGTTCTACCAGTTCATATAATCAAATTAAATACCTTCGCGTCCCCTTCAAAATATGGCATACTTCAATCTTCTCCCCTTTCCCCACAGGCATGCCAATATGGTCGTAGGACAATGGAGAGCTTACACCAGTTAAAGGACATTCCAATGATTCTCCCCTAAATTTTACTCTACTTTGCACATATATGAAAATGATATAATCATATGCTTAATCAATAGACTCATAAACAATGTTTTTTTAAGTTTCAACCCCAATTTGAGGATCTTAATTTCATCGATGACGCTATGTCATGTCCAGATATGAATTATTCCTCCTCCTCCTAGGTGGTTGGGATTCACAAGCTGTTGGGATTCCAGAAAAGAGGGTTTGGAATTGGAAGAAATGGTGTATTTCAAAATTGGAGTGTTCCTGTTGAAGCTTGGATTGTATTTCGAATGAGTTCTTCAAGACAGTGATAATAGTTGAAGACAGAGCCAAGAGAATGAAGCTAGTTCTAAGTCCAATAGCCAATTCTCACTCTGGATGAAGATTGCAAAGAGAGAGGAAGGAAGTGGTTTAGCAATTGGAGACCCATGCACAGTATTCTCTGCTCATTAAAGCCATTTTAATTGGTAATTCTCTTATTTTCAAGAGTCAATAAAGCACAGACGAAGCCATCCCATTGTTGGATTTGTCCCGGAGTGGATTTCTCCCAGGTAATTCTGTGTGTCAAATTGTTCATGGTTGAATGCAATGTCCACTTAATTTCTGTTGTTTCCTTTTTCCACAATTGGACAACAGAAACACATTTACCAGGTTCTATAAAACAATAATACAATTTAATCTAGTATCTGTTGTGATGAACTGGTTAGTAGGATACCTACTACTGTTTACAGATCAGACTCCCCAAGAAGAATATCGCATGAGAAAGGATTTAAAGTTTTATCGGCTTTCATGTTTACTTTTTCTCTGCCATCACATTCTAATGTGTGCTCGTAAGTTACTTTAAGGGCATGGATGCAATCATAACATCATGAAAGACAGGATAAACCACTTTGCTTGCAGATTATTCCAGTCAAGGATGAATCGAAAACAATGTACTGAAGTTTTCCTCCGAGGGATAATAAGAGGGAGAAACATTGGAATTTTCCTTGCACTTTACTCGTCAATCCATTTTTCTCTTTTACATTTTGAGTTTCTATATCCCTTTTCATAGAACATTTTTACTAAACATGTTCCCTTCAACATTTTGTTAAAAAATTTACTCTCCAATGGTTTTTTTAAGATTTTAACCTTCAAAATAAATAAAAGGTAATTTTGGATGTTTTAGTCCATATGCTTCATACACATTATACCAATTTATTACATATATTACAAAATTAAAGCATATGGATAAAGCAATTATGCATTTTTATCAGAGTTTTAGCATGCGTACACAGGGTGGGAAAAAAAAGTTGTTTCAATGCACAGAAGAGTTGTTCTACACAGTACCCTATCAAATCAAGGGTACAATACCTCACGTTAAAGGATTAGTGCTATTGCAAAATTCTGCAAATCCTTCAGCAAGTAGTTCTATTTCTGGAAGGATCTGAAATGTGGGGCATTACTATGGTGAAGGACTGACACACTGCATTCAGAGAAACCTGTTTAGTTGAAAAGCATACCTTCTTGTCAAATTCGATCGTCTGATATCATGAACAAGACTGACTAAAAGCCTGCAAGATGAAGAAGAGTGGAGATGGAAAGTCCCATTCTTGGTGGTGGGGCAGTGTCACAGTCATATCAGTCCCAAAAATTCAAGATGGATGGAAGAAAATTTGGAAGGTATGCATTCTGGTTTTGCCTAGGAGTTTTGGTTTATTTGTGCAATTACAGTTGCATTTTCTATATTTTCGTTTTCTTGTCAGCCTGCCAAGTTCATGTTAATTGAATTGATACATGAAACATTTTGTTTTTACAGGCATGGATAAGCATGTGAAGACAATGCTGGAACTGATTGAAGAAGATGCAGATTCATTTGCCAAAAAGGCAGAGATGTATTACAAGAAAAGGCCCAAAATCCTCAACCATGTTGAAAAATTCTATAGAATGTATCATTCATTGGCAGAGTGCTATGATCACCTTACAGGGGAGCTTAGAAAAAATATTCCAACTGATCTCAAAAAGCACTATAATTTATATACATTCTACCTACAATGCCACTTGGTGTCACCTCAGCTTACACCGGCACTGGCAACTGCATCTCCAGAGAAGAGACTGGTTTCCAGCTCCTAAGGAATCTCGCTTTTCTAAAAAGAATATCCACATTTTTAAACCCCATATTGAAGCATTCTATACACAACTCATTACAACCCTTGAAAACACATACTAAAATTTTATGCCTTACGGCCACCAGATCGAATCCCAGCGTACAGAGTTTACTTATGATTTGAAACTGGGCCACAAAATAGAATCCCCCCATTACCCTAAATTCTCATTTCAAGAACAATGGGACCAATGTGGCGGATTGGAGAACCAACGCATAAAAGCATAAATGTTTATAAAAATGTGCCCTCTACTATAATTCACAATTCTCTGATCTTTTCTAGTAAATCGAACTCCAAATTTTCTTCAAAAACTTAAACAGGAATAATTAATATCTGCACAGAAAATGCTACACTTTTTTTTTCATGGAAATCCTTTGCCCTATTCCCGCATTCGATTTATTCTTACCAGGAAATCTCGGAGAGATCATGACAGATTTCCAGTTATTTTGACAGGCATTTTCCCGATCATGGCAGGATTGAGAATTCCACCATCGAATTGATTAGATGAATTCTTGTTTTCTTTTCCATTGATGAACCCAAGTAAAGCCTTCAGATAGCCAACTACCTGCTTGTAAAGTTCGACCACATCGTAGCCTTCAGCCTTGGCAAGAATAATTGCAAGCTCCATGGTATAGGAGGATAGAGGGGTTCAAATATTTCTTAGGTCCTCCTTTTATTTGTTTTCTTTGGTCGCTTATGCTGGTGTTAGTGTGAATGAATCATCCTCTCCCATGGAAAAGACGAGATATTTTTGTGGATTTCAAACTCTCCTCTCCCTCTCACACGCAAAAGAGCTCAAACCACTCGGTTTTTAATCTGTTTAGGGATTTCCATTGACCATGGTTTTTTTTTAAGCCTACTTAAAAAAAAATCATCTTCTCAACTTTTTATATAGTTGGATTTCAATCTTCAACTTAGGAGAATTTAAAAAATTTTTATAGTGTAAAGTTTCAACAATTTAAAGAAAGCATATGTTTTCTCTACTCTTACTTCCCTCCCATTTTTACAAGATTAAATAGTTCCTTTTAACCTATCTTTAATGATTATATGTGAAATTATGAAACTATGTTTCACTTTTTTATTTATTACTAAAAATTTGGGATAAAAGCCAATTT
>SNQJ01S0045359.1:12892-40203 GCA_010110895.2 Picea sitchensis | reverse complement strand
CTTTTCTCATGATACCATTTTACTACTCACTTGGCATCCAACCTCTCAAGTACTCAATGCTCCAACACTGAAATTTTCATGATGGTCCCAAATAGATTCTAACCCTTTACACACTATAATCATTTATCCCTATAACTCATGACATGAAAATCATACCCTAAAACATTCTAACCACTAACTACTATGACCCCAAAGTGTCATTATTATAGCAAACTTGTCGCAACATCCGTCAAATGAAACATATTTATAGATTTTGTAACGTCGCAATTCCGACGTAAAAAAAAACCTTAGTGACTGTTAGTATTTTGACTTGGTCAACATACTAAGGTGACCGTTGGAAGGGAAAACCTAGTTTCCAAAACGTCGCAATTGCGACATCAATCTTCACAAATGTGGCAAGAACGACGTCTATGTCACAAACGTGGAAAGAGAGACGTTCCAGTGGAAAACGTGGCAAGGGAGGCGTTAACGTGGCAAGAGAGACGTCAACGTGGCAAGAGAGACATCAACGTGACAAGACCGATGTTATCGGACAATATGATTTTTTTTTTTTTAATTTCCTCTATTTTGCGACAATATGGACAATTTTGTCCATAACGCCACAAATAAAATGTCGGAATGTTTACAATATGTACTAGTGTGAATGAATCACAACTGGAGAGAAATGATCTCCAGGAGAGCCATGTGTCATCAAGGGCACATGCAAATATATGTGGGGGAAATTAGTTTGTTTTCCCATCCTTCCCCATTCACGAATGCACTCACTAACCTAGTCATTCACATAGAGAGCCTTGCACATAGGCCTCCATGGAATCCAACAGTCAAATCTCTCCATGCATCATGCACACCTTCAGTGGTGATCCTGTACATTTCCTGTTATGCATAGTGCACCTGTACATTTCCTAAGCTGTGTTGTTCCTTACATGAATGTTCTTGCTGCCAACCCAGTTCCTTGCATGAGCGTGGTTGTTTCCATTACCTGTTCCATACCCAAACTTTGTTGTTGCCATCACCCATACTTGGTCAACTTAATAGCTAGACAAAATAAGTAGGTTGTCATGCCCGTGGGTTTGAAGAGGCGGGTTGTCAGGCCCGTGGATTGAAGAGGCGGGTTTTCAGGCTCGTGAGAAACTCTCTCCAGGTGACAGAATTGTTGGGGAAGTGATTTCCTGAGGGAGCCCAACTGCAACTACAATGCTCAGAGACTTCCTATCCAACCTGTTGTTGAAGCCCTGGAAGGGAAGTGTGGTAGCTGAAGGACTATTGAGTAGAGAAGGGGCACACTTCCTAGGGTGGGACATGCATGTGGGGAATGAGAGGTTGTAGGCTATTAGTTTGAGTAGGAACCCTAGATGAAATCCTTCCTGTTGACTGTGTAACTTTCTGTTAACTCAACCTAGTTAGGAATCCCTTTACCCAGGTGGAGTTTAGTCCCAGCTCGGGGGTGACCCACTGTTGAGAGGGTTGGGCAGTGTGGTCTAAGGCTGGGAGGATCGTGGAAGGTCTACACGCAATTGGTGGTTTTCTATAAAAATATAAGTATCAATTATGTGTTCATTTGCATGTTGTGTATTTATACATGTCTTTATATTTATGATTGTTGCCTGTGTATGTTGTATGTATAGGATTATTGTTATTTCTGCATGAATCTGTGTATTAGAAAAATGTATTTCTCTACTTAATTTTTATATATTTGAAGTTCCGCAAGAGTTTCTGTGTGGCATAGCTCAACAGATCTATGGTTTAGTATGTTACATCTCATATCAAGAGAGTTAGAAAGGTGGCATGACCCGACCATGGGTGGCTGGTTACACTTAATAACTAGTAGAATGTTTTATGTTTTTAAATCATTTCTATTCCTCCTCTAGGAAAAATGATTTACTATCATGAACAATGTATTGTGCTTTTCTTCCCAATTGCAAATCGTCGATACAATCACCATGGAATTTCTTAATTTACAGTCATGGATTTACCTAAACCCCCATACACCAGGGGCATGCTTTATCCACCACGAAGGAATGCATGAAACAATCCGATTATTTCTTAGTTTTCTCTATTTCTCTTTAATTCATGTGGCATAATTGTTTTTGAAAGACACGGAAAACTAAGAATTATCTAATTATCTAAATAAAACATAGGTTTAATATATATATAGTAGACTAAATATATACTATATCGATGTTCTCATGTATATAGGAAGTGCTTATAATTGACACAACCAAACCAAATCTGTATTTAATTGCTTTTAATTTTTTTACAAAATATACATTAGATTAACAATAACAAGGTCTTATTGCCTCTAACAAGCTACGGGTGTGAAAAAATTCCCCTAACTTTTTATTGTGGGTTAATACAAATACTAAACTAGGAAATCAGAATGATAGGGTAATTTGGAAAATATATTGCCTCTAGCAATTTGCAGTGTGACAAAATGCCCCAAACCTTTTATTATTGGTCAATAAAAATACTAAACTAGGAAATCAGAATGACAACGTATTTAAAGGACCGTTACTGAGATTTACATCATCCCAATAATCTATTCAGGGTAGGTTATAATCTACTCAGGGACGGTGATAAGATGATACACCATATTTAAACACTAATAGAATGTCGTAGCAAAATTACAAATCTCAGCAACAAAACAATTAAACACAATTAAACACTAATAGAAGGTTATAGAAAAATTACAAATCTCAGCAACAAACCCCTTAAAAGGCTATAAAAAAATTACAAATCTCAGCAACAAAACCATTAAAGCCACAAATTAAAAAAAAAAAAAAAAAGCAAGATCCAACCATTCAAAAGGTCGAGATAATTACCAGGATATACATAGGGATAATAAAAATATATGTGTTTAACCTAAAAAAAAACAGGGATTGGAAGAGAATCTTTTCAAATGTATGCAGTACCGATAAATCCCAGTCCTTAGCTAACATGCTTGGTGCCATACCTAACGTATGTGGTACCATTAAAAGCATACAGGTGCCATATAATATTCATTTCCATCAACAGTTCGGTTTGGAGCATGCCTTGCTTAAGAATCGCAAGATTTCGATTCTCTTTTTCATTACAAATCCAAATTCATGTTTCTTCCTCTGTGCAACATGCTTGTTTAATTCGTATATGTGTTTTTCCTTGTGCAACATGCCATAGCCTATCTAAAAGGACAAGAATATTATGGTGCAAAAGAAACTATGAATGTCTGGGATACCCACAAGCTCCAAAAGAATTTAGTGTGTCTTCAGTCTGTCTCAATTGTGGGTCCTCTCGGGATCGAAGGAGATATGAAATAAGATCTATCCCAACAACAAAGGAGATGTGATGGTGAATCAGAAGAAGATAATATATATTCGGACAACAAAGGAGATAAGATCTATTCCAAAGGAGATAAGATCTATTCTGACAACAAAGGAGATAATAGATCAGATTAAAGACACATAGATGGCAGAACAATAGAACAACAAAGAGAGATAGAGATATAACGACATGTGGAGATATGATCCGTGTGATTACCTTTTGCAAGATCTCTTTATTTTACAAAACTTTTCCATGTCTTCGATGGCAGCTCCTATTTCCATTATATTGGCAAGTTTGAGCCTCAATTGCAGTGGCTAGTCAGTCAGCTAATTTTGGGTCACCGCAGTGTGGGGGAGGATACCTTAGGGCATTGTTGCGCTTCACGGCTGGGATTATTGATGACCAGTCCTGGTGCTTGCGGTCATGCAACATCTCCAACCTCTGCCAACAGGAAGCAGTTTCCTCCAATAATCAAGCTGGACGTGTTGTGGGTTTTTTGTTGCCCAGGATGTTCTCTTAGAGTGTCTTCATATTAGATGGATATTTGAAGGGCACACTGCCAAAATTTGATCCAAGAGGATACATTATCTAAACTTCATTGTCAATAGAGGACAATAAAATAAGATGGTATGACAGTGGAGAATGAGATAAAATATAAGATATATACATATTGATAGCAAGGGACCGACAGTTAAGGAGATAAGATTATGAAAGGATACAACTAAGAGATAGGAATTCGCTAGAATGAGATTAGGGATATGGCACAATTTATAACAGAGAAGTATTTACCTAGGGGGTTTCAAATGAAGGAAGTACGACATAGGTGGTTTTAAAGGAGGGATGGTGAACAATAATATCTATCCAGATTGATAGCAAGGGACAGAGAAGGACCACTCATAGGTGGTATTTACTTCAGGGGTTTCAAATGAAGGAAGTACGACATATGTGGTTTTAAGGGAGGGATGGTGAACAATAATATCTATCCAGATTGATAGCAAGGGACCGATAGTTGAGGAGATAAGATTACGAAAGGACATACAACTAAGAGATAGAAATTTGCTATAATGCGATTAGGGATATGACATAATTTATAGTAGAGAAACTAGACAAGGACAACTCATAGGTGGTATTTACGTTGGGGGTTGTTTCAAATGAAAGAAGTACGATAGAAGTGGTTTTAAAGGAGGGATGGTGAACAAAGAAGGTTTTTTTTCAAAAACCTTTCAACTTGTTGACAGTTTTTTTACAAAACCTATTCCTAAAATATGTCTTGGACATAATAATATATAAAAAATTATTTAAAACTCAACATTAATATAACTTTTATTATTATTTAAAATACAGTTATTTAAAACACAACATTAATATAACTTTTTATTATT
The DNA here is from genome assembly GCA_010110895.2 of Picea sitchensis. NCBI lineage: Eukaryota > Viridiplantae > Streptophyta > Pinopsida > Pinales > Pinaceae > Picea > Picea sitchensis. Next base: position 35,524 of record SNQJ01S0045359.1, on the reverse strand, counting down.
TAAAAGACAATCGATAAGTAAATATTTCCACTTATAATTTGAAATACTTCCAAATGCTTCCAATAATTTAATTGAAAAAACAAAATTTAAGTAAAATGGAGTATCTTTACATAATGCCTTTTACCAAACAAGTGGTAATTTTCATTTTAGCTTTTGTTTTTTTTTTTGCTTTAGAGAGTGAACTTTTTCATTTTATTTTTTGTTTTTTGCTTTGGAATGTGACTTCATTTTAGTTTTGTTTTTTTCTTTAGAATGTGACCTCTTAGTGATGTAGAAACTCATATTTGACTAGTAATTAACAATAATTCATTCTAATACTCTTTTGATAAGATCAAATTTCATTTGTGCAGATTAAAACAGTGTAGTCATGTATATTCTCCACAAGCCCAAGCATATCCAAATGTAGAAACTCATATTTGACTAGTAATTAACAATAATTCATTCTAATACTCTTTTAAAATCAATCAATATGAATTTTTCCAAGGTAGTATTCTAGTTGATTACATCACAAATCAATCAATATGAATTTTTCCAAAGTAGTATTCTCGGAAAATCATTAAGGTAACTAACACCATAAGATTGGACATGGATAATAAGTTTGCTCAGAAACAAAAATAACTTTTGAGTATTGAGAATTTGGTTTTAAGTGGTCATAATTTTGATTTGAAATTTTATTTTTTTATTATACAAATTTAAATTTCTTAATACTATATAAAAATTAAATTTTACATATAAAAAAAAATAAATTATTATTAATTTTAAAATATATAATTTTAAATTCCATTATAATTAATAAAAATTATAACAAATTTTTAATTAAATTTAAAATATATCATTCTAAATTCCATTACAATCAATTTATACTATATGACACTTAAATTCTATACATAAAATTTAAATTATAGTAATTTTTAATTAATTTTAAAATAAAAAATTAATTATGTGCATAACTTATTAGATCCCAACCTAACCTTTAGTCCTTTCGTGCTCTCCCATTCATCATATTTTTTTAATGCATGCATAGCACAAGGAAAACACATATCTACCAGGTTCGAATTCATGAAATGATATGGGCCAGTGAGTTGAGAAGCGAGTTGGAAGTTTGATTCTTCCATGGTATATATAGGGTTAGAAGTACATACGGGCAGCAGGACATGGGGAAAATTGGGCTTTGTACAACCCCTTTGACCTCAGAATGAATAAATGCATGCACACACTGAGAGGTGTCCACATTTTTCCATGGAAAATCCCCAACCAGTTTGGATACATAGAAAATCACCAACAAACCTTTAGTGTTTCTCATTTTCATTGCAAATATTTATGTTCCAACTTATATTTGGTGATTTTGTTGTTTCTTTGATATGTATGCTGCTAATGATATTTATCTAAAGATTTTTCCTTTTGAAAATACAATTTCAAGAGATAGTTGATGAAAAAAGTAGTGAAAATAATAGTGACACAAACAAAGCATCTAACGGATGCAAAGAGAAAGGAGAAGCTCACTTGTAGACTGGTTGACATTGAAACAACCTGCAAAAGAAAAACAACATTAGGTATGTTTCCAATCAAATTCCCTTAATTATGTCCAATGGTTTAGTTTCAATTTATTATACTTGTTTTTGTTCTCTGAATTGAATTTTTAACTATGATTGCAAATAACAGAAAATTCAATGCAAATGTAACTCTATAATGAAAGGTTGTTTTGTTGGGCTTACCATTTTTGGCGTTAACATTTAATAGCCGGTGAAATGTTTTATATTTTTTAATAATTTCTAACCCTCTTCTAGGAAAAATGATTTACTATCATGGACACTGTATTGTGCTTTTCTTTCCAATTGCAAATTGTCAGTACAGTCACCATGGAATTTCTTAATTTACAGTCATGGATTTACTTAAACCCATAAACACCACGGGCATGCTTTATCCACCAAGAAGGAATATAGGAAAGAATCCAATTATTTCATAGTTTTCTCTATTGCTCTTTGATTCATGTTACATAACTGTTTTTGAAAGTCATGGAGAACTAAGAATTATCTAATTATCTAGATAGAATATATCAAGTTTAATATATATATATATATATATATATATTTAGTATATATATATATTTAGTAGACTAAATATATATTATATCGATGTTCTCATGTATATAGGAAGAAATTATAATTAACACAACCAAACCAAATCTATATTTAATTACTTTTAATTTTTTTATAAAATATACATTATATTAACAATAACAAGGTATTATTGCCTCTAACAAGCTACGGTCGTGAAAATATGCCCCTAACTTTTTCTTGTTGGTTAATACAAATACTAAACTGGGAAATTGGAATGACAGGGTAATTTGGAAAATATATTGCTTCTAACAATTTACAACGTGACAAAATGCCCCTGACTTTTTATTTTTGGTTAATAAAAATACTAAACTGGGAAATCATAATGATAACGTATTTAAAGGACAGTTACTGAGATTTACATCATCCCAATAATCTATTCAGGGTAGGTCATAATCTACTCAGGGAAGGTGATAAGGTGATACACCAGATTCAAACACTAATAGAATGTCATAGAAAAAATACAAATCTCAGCAAGAAAACCCTTAAACACTAGTAGAAGGTTGTAGAAAAATAACAAATCTCAGCAACAAAACCCTTAAAAGGCTGTAGAAAAATTACAAATCTCAGCACCAAAACCCTTAAAGCCACAATTTTTCAAAACAATAAGCAAGATCCAGCCATTCAAAAGGTCCAGATAATTACCAGGATATACATAGGGATAATAAAAATGTATGTGTTTAACCTAAAAACACAGGGACTAGAAGAGAAGCTTTGCGAATGTATGCAGTACCGATGAATCCCAGTTCTTAGCTAACATGCTTGGTGCCATCCCTAACGTATGCGGTACCATTAAAAGTGTACAGGTGTGTTATAATATTCATTTCGATCAGCAGTTCGATTTGGACCATCCCTTGCTTAAGAATCGCAAGATTACAATTTTATCTTTCATTACAAATCCAAATTCAGGTTTCTTCCTCTTTGCAACACACTTGTTTACTTTGTATATGGGTTTTTCTTTGTGCAAAATTCCATAGACTATCTGAAAGGAGAAGAATATTGTGGTGCAAAATGAACTATGAATGTCTGGGATACCCACAAGCTCCAAACGAATTCAATGTGTCTTTAGTCTGTCTCAATTATGGGTCCTCTCGAGATCGAAGGAGATAGGAGATAACATCTATCCCAACAATAAAGGAGATGTGACAGTGAATGAGAAGGAGATAAGATATATTCAGACAACAAAGGAGATATGATTTGTTATGACAACAAAGGAGATAACAGATCAGATTAAAGACATCCAGATGGCAGAACAACAGAACAACAAAGAGAGATAGAGAAATAAGGACATGTGGAGATATGATGTGATTGGTGGTATTCACATCAAAGGTATTGGTTGACAAGTTTTGGCATGTTGACAGGTTTTATGCAAAATCTTTTCCTATATACATGCTTTGGACATAATAAACTAGCATACTCCCTAAGCCAGCGAATGGGAATGACGAAGTAATGGTTGATTTTTATATTAATGGTATTTGGTATTAAAGATGTTTAAATGAATGTGTACAAATTGCAAGCTTCACCTTAAAGTTATGTTATGTGTTTTTCATCTTAAGTCAATATAAAAAAAGTACATTGATTTAATATCTTATATATTAAGGAATAAAAAAGAACATGAAAATGTGTGCTAAATATATTAAGAATTAAGAAACAAGAAGCATCCATGACATATGAAGGACAAAGAGATCGAGTAAATATAGTCATATGAGAAGAGTAAGAATGGGTTACAATGTGAAACCATATAAGATTGCTTCCAGTAAGTTCAGTATTTGAAAAGGCATTATAAGAAACCAAATGAATCCATGAGGATATGAAGGAAAAAGAGATGAAGTACATATCATAGAGTTATGGGTTATAATGACAAAGCATGTAAGCGTGCTTCTTCTTTTTTTCTCATTGCAACAGATGTGCTATCTTGCATTTTTGCATAACGGTCAAAAGAGAAGAAGGGGCAGATGCGCAAATCTGCGAATGATTTGACGTGTGATATTGCAGCGAAGGTTAAGCCTTGTCGTTCAACCTTTCCAATGTCTATGGTTTCCTTGGAGAGTGTTAATCCTTGGGATTTATGTATAGTCAAGCCACATGCCATTTTGAGTGGGATTTGTTTCTTATTGCCATGTTTAATGGGTGGGATTGGTATTTTGTTGGGGTTGACATTGTCCCATGGTGGACCGAGATATGTATCAAACTCCACAACGACATATGCTGGCAAGATTGGAGGGTTGACTCCTTCTGTGTAGGCAATTTGAGTGACCAAGCCTAGAGCTCCATTAACCAATCCTGTTTGGATCCATAAATTGCAGGTCAACATAACACGTTGGCCAATGCATAACAAGATTTCTTGTTCTAATTGATGGTCATCATCTTCCTTAGATATAGAAGAGCCAAGGCGTTCTGCGACGCAGCGTGTTATTGGCTTATTCAAGGATTGAATCATTTTTTTATTATGTTGGTACTCCAAAGTATTTGTTGCAAATAGGTGTATGGCCACATAGAAGTCTTTGCATTCTGTTGTAGACAAGTATGTATTTGTACGGGATTGAAGGATCTCCCAATCTTCTTGTAGTGGAGATGCATCTCGGATGTTTGTCAATAGGCGACAAAACTGGACTTGTTGTATATCCTGCCCTTGTTGACGGAAGCTTGTTTGCAAGGTTACAACAGTGGTGAAGGAGTTCCACAAAGACCTTCTTGGTGTTTCACATGTATACAAAGGTTTATCCATAACAGGAGGGAGCTATCCTAGATCACCAGCAAGAATTATAGAGCAATGACCGAATGGAAAATTGTTGGTTTCTAGAAAGGCTTCACGTAGACGGATTTCAATCTTCACAAATAGTTTAGGCCCAATGAAGCTCATTTCATCAATGAGGACATAATGGATATGTTTCATCATTTCCTAGAACACTGCCAATGTTTGTGTTTGCAAAGGTTGCAAATTTTTTATTGGAATCTTAAGTGCAGAATGTATAGTGGTTGCTTGTATGTTGAAAGCTGCAACTCCAGTGGGAGCAAGAAGTAGTATTGGACTATGTCCATATGGATATTGTTGATTCAAAGAAGCTTTAATGCAATTGATCAAATATGATTTTCCGGTGACAACAGTTCCTTGGATGATCATCATTAGTGGTGCTTTTTTTCCTTTTTGTTGTGAATGATGAAATACTATATTTAATGCCTGATATTGTTTGTGTGACAATGTATTAGCCGCTAGATTGATATGTTCATTCCTGTGTAGCATATCCATAGAAGGTCGATTGGTTTCAATGAATTGTGTTGCATAAGTAAGAACTTCTTCTGGAATGTCTGGGTTGTTCCAAGAATAGTTGGTGTCAGAGTCACAATGTCCAAGAATGTCAAGTTTGTTGAAGTCTATATTGGCAGCAGGAATCAACCTTGATAATAATTCCCACTCATTTATCTCCATGTCGGGATGCATATTGGTATCATTTTCTTCAGCTTCCTCTAGTGGTGGTTCTTCAACATTTTCAAGGGAATGGTCTACATGCCATGCATGGTAGGTTCCTTTTATGTTCTACCAATTGTGTATGATAATATATCTTGAGAGGCATATGTCAGTTGCAAAGTTACTGAATGGTTTGTATAGTAGCAACTCACTCCAACAGAATTCTTCAAAGGATTTGGAATTTGGTGTCGGAATGACTGTGAAGCGTGGCCAGATAAGGACAATTACTGGAGAGCTCCTTTGTCGCCAAGGGTTACTTTTTCGATGGCGACTATATGACCAATATTTTGCAATTTCAATGAGAGGGAGGGGTTGAAGGCAAGGAGGTCGAGTGACATAGGCATCAATGAAGGTAGATCCAGATAAACAATCAAATGGATCTTTGGAGACTCGCCAAAAGATATGGTGACCAACATTTAATGTCATGAAAAGCCGACTACATGTGACAAGGGGGAGTTTTTGTAGCATATGTCAGGTTTCCTGGGTGCCTATATCTCGGTCGACTATAGCTTCTGTGTGCAAACATGTATAGGCAAATGAAGGAGGATCTATTGGACTCAATGTATCTATGATTCTAGTCAACATATGATGATAGCTTTCTGGCTGGCCCTCTTCTTTCAAAGCATATTTGGAAATATATTTCATAACTGCATGACGTGAGAGGATAGGTTGACAATCCATATTTTCTTGCCATACTGTTAGTATGTCAGGTTTATGGATGTTTAGATGGTCATCATTCCTGGCAGGTTCATATTTTTTTTTACCAGAAGCATCAATGAAGAGAGAAGAATTAGACTGTAAGGGCCATGGGCAATTATATCTGCATTGGAGCTTGGAGGCTTTCATATGGAGACATGTTGTCTCGGTGCACTTTGTATGGCGTTGTACCTGTTTGAGGAGCTCTGTGTAGTCCTTAAATGGATGTGAAGTAAGAAGGGTTGATCTATCTTTTAAACAAGGGTCATCCTCAATGCATCGGTGCATGTGTAGATTTGCAGTATGGTCAGTACGGGGATTCCAAGCTATTACATATTTGTCAAAGAAACCCTTAGCATAACTTATTTGGATGGGGTCTTCCCAATCCAAATTTTCCATTTCTGGAGCACCTTGTAGCCATAAGAAACCATGAATATGTGCGGAGCCTTGGTGTTTCCATTCATACCTACATGAAAACCAATAATAGAATGTTAGAGAGATGTACAAGTTGTATGTTTTAGCTAGAATGAGTGGGGATAAAAGTAAGATGTGACATACCTGTACCAAAAGTCTTGAGTATGGAAGTATTTTTAAAGAATTTCCTGATGAAATATTTCAAACCTTTTATGCATGTACAAAGCAACAATGTGGGGTCATTGAATGATATTGCAGGTCCTCCATTGTTGACGTAGAAGTGGATTTGAAGGTGGAGAGGTACCCATTACATTGTGCAAGTCTGGCCATTTTGTGTATGTTGCGATGAGTGTGAAAAATAATGTGGGGCACCCTATTTGTGTGATCATTTCTGTCAATTCTCTTCTATGAGAATTCCACTGTGCTCTAGTCCCTCGAAGTTGTGCACCAAATCACATAACATGCTCTAGTAGTTTATTGGCGGGTAAATTTTTTAGGTGGGAGCGGAGGGCCTCAATAGTGGTTGGAATGTTGTTCTCTTGGCTCTGCTTTACAAACATTGATACACTTGATTGATTACGATGCCGCATGATGAGCCTGTATAGGAAGTAGCGAAATATTGGGTGGCTACCAAATCTGTTGTCATGATAGCGCATCAGGTGGAGTGCATATTGGTCATTGCGAATGTTTTTTTGTTGTGGTTGGCCATGGACTGCATGGCCAGTTGGGAATAGAGAAGGAAATTCCATATCAAATAATCCCTCGGTAGCATATTCATTCACTGGTGTTGCACCTATTTGTGGCCATTGAAGTAGATTTAATGGGAGGGGGGATTTTTTTTGGATAAAATGATTGATTTCTGTCACTTCTCGATGCATATTAGGCAAGCGAAAGGAAAAGGAAGTTTGGTTTTCAGCAAAGTTTGGAGCAGGCTGAGTTATATCGGAAATATCAGAAGAAATGGTGCGCAGTCGAGAAGAGATGTCTATAGGTAAAACAGGAATTGAAGCAATTGAGGCGTGGTTGAGTTGGACATCTTTGTAATATCTATCATTTTGTATCTTGTAGAGAAGTGCATTCATGTTCTGATACTTGGTCACATAACAATCATATGATTTTCCCTTGATGCCATGTCTTCTAACTATTAAGATGTCCAAATCTTCAAGGTGGCATGGGAGGTAACTAACAATTGTGTTTATGTTTTGTGGGAAACTAATAGTGTGACCACTATATTTGTATTGGCCACCATGAGCATGGCTAACCTGCAATAGCGGGCTCACTCGAGCGATGAGCATTTCTTCTACTTTGGTGAGAATTGATAGGACAAGGGGTTGTTCCGCAGGATCCATATTATTCTATTTAGAGAAGAGGTGGCCATTAGGTTCCTTGTGGCAGCGAGAACAAATAAAACCATCGGGTGATATGGTTGTACAAATCCCAGGGTAAGATTCCATACATGTATTGCAAGTATGTATTTTTTATAAGGCATCAATACGAGCACAAAATGTTTGAGTAATATGGGCAAGGGATTGGTGTTGAGTAGGTTCAAATGGGAAATCCATTGGAAGGTGCGTTCCCTTGGATCTTGCAACTCATCTACACTTATTTAGTTCATCTTTGTGATGTAAATATTGTTTGCGATGTTTTTCATTTGCTAGGGTATTTAGTGTAGATGGAATATTATTGAGTTGGTTGGTGAGATTGAACTTGGGGTTAGAGGAGGTATGGGAGGTATTGAGTAAAGGGATGTTATCAATATTTGAGGGCATAAATGGTAATGATGGGTTTGTTTTTGAAGTTGATGGAGTGGCACGTATAGTTTGCATTTGGGTGAGTCCATGAACTTGATTCATAACTATTGAAGATGTGTAGAATGGTGTAGTATTATGGGTAAGGGCTTGGTGTTGAATAGGATCAATTGGAAATTCAATGGAAGGATACTTTTTCTTCAATCTTGTGAGTTGTCTATGTTTATTTAATTCATCTTTGTGACATGCATTTTGTTTGTGGTGCTTCTCGTGTTTTAGGGTGGCTGGAGTAGATGGAAGATTATTGTGTTGGTTGGTTACATTGAATGTAAGGTTGGAAAATGTATGGGAGTTCTTGGAGAAAGGAAGGGTGTCAGCATTTTTTTCTTGTAGAGATGGTAAGTATGGATTTGTTGTTGAAGTTGATGGAATGGTGTGTGGTTTCATAATGATGTTTGCTAGTTGAAATTGGATTTTTTTAGATGAGGTAAAAATGTAGGGAACATATTTTGTAATGGAATGAGTTGATGGCTATGTTGGCCAATTGGTGCACATTCTTCAAAGTGGCCACTATGGAGCTTATGATATTTATCCAAATGAAGTGATGTATCTTTGATTTGTTCGATACTTTTAATTGTGAGTTGATCATGTATCTGTACAAACATAACCATTGATTTATAATACATATCAACATTTCTTTGAAAGATATATTGAATATTTGAAAAAACATATATTGAAATAAATACATGTATAAGTAGAATATATATTAACAAAACAAATAGCATAATGAGTTAAGTGATAGTACAAATGATAACTGTAACATAAAAAAATGAATATAGATACATGAATTAAAGAAACAAAAGAGGGGTATACAAACATAATATATAGTAATATCAGTATAAATGATAGGAATAGTAATTTACAATTTTAATAAAGTGTAAGAATAATATGTAACCCTTGATTATTGAAAAAAAAGTATAGTATGTAGCAACAAGAATATACTTTAGAAACTAATTGTAAGAACATACTATAACTATTGATTTTCATGAAGAAGACAATTTATAATTTCCACTTGTAATATTTGTTGAAACACAATATATATATCTATGAAAGATATGGGTTACAAACGTTGATGTCACACATGGGCTGTATATAGTAAAGTAAGATAGTATTGCAAGTATTGTCAGAAGGAAAGACATGTGTACAAAATATATACAATATAGAGATTGGTGGCATACATATGTTGTATCAAAAAATAAAAAGGTACTATGTTAAGTTGTTGGAGGAATAAATACATAATAACATTGTTTACTTTGTATGAAGAGTTATATCTAGTGGCATTTTTTCTTCCCCTCTAGTTTGGTCTCGCCTTTGTCTGATGCAATAACAATGGATTGTACTTTTTTTTCATTGCCAAATGTGTCTTCATGTATAAAAAATTTGAAGATATACGTATTACATAACAAGTTGCCAAAAAGATCTGTAGTTTCAGTATTGTTCTCCTCCTCTGTGAGTGAATATAGTTTCCTAGCAGGGATATCAATAAGCATTTCTGCTGCTTCTTGGAATGCAATAACATTGGTTGTTCCTGTATGGTCCTCAATTGTGAAGTGGAACATGTACCTGTAATTACATAGTTTATTATGAATAAAAAACCAACATAAAAAGTTCTTAAAAAAAAATAAAAAATAAAAAAAAATTATGAATTTCATTAATTCAATAAAACGTTATGAGTAATCGTGGATCCATATCACAATAAAAAGTTATGAGTTCCAGTAGCAATCAATGTGGTTGCGTCCTTACATTTCCATCTACGAGAAAAGTCAAAATAAGTACCCATCCATCCTAGAAACCTGGTTATAAGTACCATCATAAACACTTGGGTTTATATTTTGGTTAAGGATCCATACGTATTTACAGGTATGGTTATGAGTTTCCAGTCTGACTTGGTTAACGATTCATATGCAGAAGTAAAAAAATTACGAGTTTCCCACTTTGCACATATCCACGGGCTTTTAGAGTGCCTTGATTATGTAGGGACGATAAAGACTCGTTCAAAGAGTAAGACCTAATCTTAATTAAGAATTCTCTATTCATTGCGGGATTTCATAACCTATTAACATTACTTAAAGACTCAGTCAAAGAGTAAAACCTAATCCTAATTAAGAATTTTTTATTCATTATGTTCAATGATGGGGTTTCGTAACCTATTAACATTTTGTTTTACTGTGTTGTAAATTAAAAGAGGCATCTGAGGCATTATATGCACCCAAGCTTATTGTCGAAATTTTGTATAAGCGAAACGAGGCATTATATGCACTCGATTTTACTGCCGAAATCCTGTATAAGCGGTATATTAAAAGTTTAAAGTTTATAGATTGTTAAGGGTGTTAAGAGCTACAAAGTGAGAATGGCGAGATCGTGGATTATATGCTGTCTTTCACTTATGATATCTTGATTCTTGTATATGAAGTAGATAATGGATTTTTGTCAGTAAATACTAGTGGGCTGCATAAATGATCCCAAGGCCACTGTATATAGACCAGAATACTGCAAAACTCTCCTTAATATTTGAAGTTATGGTAGAATTGAAAAGTAAAACAGACAAAGATGGTGATCTGATGATAACACAAGGTAAGTCTAGTAGTTGATTCTCATTAAAAATTCTTAGATATAATTGCACAAAAATCGAAAAATGTGAAGTAGTTTTAAAGTGAAACAGAGTAAGTATAACAACTTTAATGGCAATTATTACACAACCATGAATTCCGTTTGCTCCAAAAGCTTTATGAAATATTGTATATGATTAAAGTTTTATGTTAGCATAATTTTATATATAGTTTTTAAAGTGATGACGTTCTTTGTGATTCTACACATTCAGAGTATGATGGGAAGGTTCTTTCATCAAATACACCAGGTTTCTAAAAAAAAATGTTCCACTAATTTCTCTGGTTGGAATCCAAAAATAAATTCTCTTATTATTGACAATTACAAAATCTTAGGTTGTATACGTTACTTTATGAATCTCGGAATGTAAACATGAATGCATATATAAATTAATAACTTCAGTTATTAATATTACAAGACACCTAACAATCTCTGCTATTCGATAATACATTAGAACTTTATCCTAGTTTTAGTTGAGGTGCCAGATTTTACCATGGTGTAACAACTGAAACTTCGTAAAAGAAAGCAACTTGAGATTTGGGTGGAAAACCTTGCGTAAAACAGTGTCATCCTACGGATTTAAGAGGAATTAGTAACCTAATTAATGAAAAATGAGTCAATGCCCTCCAATGTTTGATGTTTTCTTTTCCGTCGAAGAACTTTGTCAATCACTGGAAACGATTGAATTGCTCTGATTTCTATCTTGAAAGGCAAGAATGAAACCTAAAGGAATACAAGCCAGAGATATTTCAGGCATTTCAAATGGAAAAAAAGTATGGAGAAGATGGCCGAAACGGAGGTGTAACCACAATTTACAAGTGGAAAAGGTTTGCAACTTGAAGGAGGGTTTTAAGTATAAAAATAAAACCTTACTTCGGCATTCCCATAATAAAAAACCTCCCTCGAAGACTGCAAATGAACCCTTTTCCATGAGTTGAGAAGAATTTTCTTTGTTGGCGGGTCTGAATCAATACTATACTTTTTCACGGTTCTGAATCAATACTATACTTTCTCACTCTATTGATTTAAAGCATGTTATCTGTCTGCGACCTACATGTTGGTTTCGCAAATATTGCCTGTGGGTTGTGCCTTCTCTTCTAAGTTTACATGAATGGGAGAGCACATTCCTCTGGGCGACTATGATTCATTCATATTATTTAAATATTCTTTCATTGTAGTTCACGTCGATCAATGTTCCTTGCAGACATCACATTCAATTTAATAGTAAAAACGTACGTTACAAGGGCTCCAGCTAGCAGTGATTGGGGTGACCGATCAAATGAAGGATTAAAATCCTCTAAACTATGAAATCAACCTAATCACCACATTAACCACACGATTAATTCGTACCACGACAACAACCTTCTCTTTTCACATTCATATTTCATATTTTAGTTCACACTTGTGGTTGATGTAGTAGGCATTGGCCCATATGTATTCACTACATATAAGAGGTTTATTGCTCTGTCTCGGTATGGGAACAATCGAGACGCTACTCTCGTTTCATCCAATTTATCGAATCCCATCATTCAGCACTTCCAATTAGAGGGAAACGCCTTCTTTCTCTTATTGAGAGAACGAAAGGTAAGTCCTCAGCTCAACAAATGTGCCTCCTCATGCCTCGACCAAACGTTCTGCCAAAGTTGGAGACTGTTTCGAGTCGCAAGGAGCTGACGCAGAAGGAGCACAAGAGAGGCCCCAAAAGTAGAGTGGATCTAGAATTAGAAGAGGTAAAAGGTCTTATGGAGCTTGGTTTTAAGTTCAGAAAGGACCAGGTGACCCCTCGATTACTGAGTCTTCTTCCTGGATTGAAGCGATTAGTCGACCATGAAAATAACACCCACATTTTAGGGTTTCGAGAATCGCCTTTGGAAAACTGGGAACTGCCAAACCTAAATGCAACAGACGTGGATATGAAAGAACACGTCAAGCTCTGGTGTTCTATAATATTAAAGGAGAAATATAAATATTGTACTGTGGCATGTCAACACTTATGTCTAAACACAACCTTTGTAATCCACCTGGTCTTCCCACAACAGATAGATGAAGAGAATTGTTCGACAAATTTTCCGAGGCTTCTACTACACAGTCTTGTAGATTGCGCGGTTGAAGGAGATTGGTCAAATAATTTGGCAAATAACATCTATCTATAAAATTTTAATGAGGACAATTCCACCAGTTTTACATAAAATCTAAATTTCCATATGGATTTTTTTAGTAAACATTAGTTTGCATATTATTCAATCAGAGCGTGACAATATAGTCACAGGATTATACCTCTGAGATTAAATTTTTTATTGGTAAACAAGACAAACAACATAGCATGACTGGGTGAAGTTAACAGAAGTCTAAGTAAATCGACTATTCCCAAAATTTAATGAAGAATCAGTCCGAACATAAATCTATTGGTGCAAGTATGAATTTCAATATGAATTATAACAAAGTTCAGGTTCGAATTTCAATATGAAATAAAGAGAAAGAAAGAAAAGGTAAGAAACTTACCTGTAATGAAGAAACACCTGCGTCAGAGTTGAGAATAGCAGAATTCATTCAGAACAGTGAGAAAGTATAGTATTGATTCAGAGCCGCCAGAAAAAAAAATTCACGTTCATGAAAAAGAAGTCGACTGCGTTAAATCCATGGAAAAGGAAGGTTGTCGTGTGATACACTCAACCCCCATCTCAGCTACCCCATTTCGAAATTGTCCAATGCATTCAAGACCTCTAGCTGGTTATCAGGATTTAATGCGGAGCTAGAACGAGTAAATTTTCCTTCTAATGCACTCAACCTCCATGTTTGTCTGAGAAACCACGAAATAAGGTGTAGGAAGAGCGGTGGAGCTGCTGTGGATCAATAAAATCTGTATTCAATGGGATGGTGGTCGATTCATTGATCGGAATTAGTTGGAAGCGGTGATTGATGTTGGCTCCCACCATATCAATCTCGTGGGGACTCTCAACTGTAGTATCCACAGTCAAAATGTTGCGGTACCATACATCTACAGACAGACATGCAGTGTAAGAGTTTCCGGTGAATCATAATCCAGTCGACGGTTCTGTTAGGTGATTGTCGTGTCATGTTGACTATTGCATGGACGGTGGGTGTTAAATATTGTTTTAACAAATTAAATTTATAATTTCTCTGTCTGAAAGCCGAAGTAATACCACTGCAGTTGGAAATAATGGAGAAAATACCCAATGTCAAGAATGTTGGCATTCTTAACTTTGAAGAGATTATTTTGATCTCTTCTTCTTATTTAAATGTCTGACAACCGAGGGTCCCTTTATAACTTCTGCATTCTCTGTCTGACATCTAGATTATACCATTGCCAAAATGCATGGCATCAAGCATGACCACGTTGAATTTGTTTCCCATCGCTTCCTAGATTTCCTGCTCGAAATGTGTTACTTGATTTCTGTGCAAATGGTTTGAAAATACTAAAAAGATGGTTTTAGAAAACCTATCAGCCAGTTTACAGGTTTTCTACAAAACCTAACATTAAATATATCTTCAGCATTATATATATATAAAAAAAAAATGGGAGGGCCACGGGAGCGATGTCGAGGATCGCCTCAGCACCGTCACCCATGTAACCACAACCTAACCCACTAGGGGCTAGGACGATGCCCTACATCGCCTCCGGCCCTTCCATTATATATATATATATATATATATAAGGAAAGGATGGAAATAATGTAAAAAATGCTGAGAAAGTATTGAATGTTTTATTAACATATAGAATAGAAAGGTGGATGTAGTTACAAGACTGTTTTGTAACTGTGATGATGAAATCCTTTTTAGGAAGTTTTATAAGTTTGGAACATGTATATATATATTTCAATGAAAAAAATGTTCTTATATTCATAGAATATACATGTTCCAAACTTACAAAACTTCCTTAAAAAGGGTTTCATTCTCACCGTTACAAAACAATCTTGTAACTACATCCACCTTTCTATTCTATATGCTAACAAAACATTCAACTTTCTAGATTATTCCTGTTATTTCCATCCCTTTCCATATATATATATATATATATATATATATACTATATATATATATATATATAAAGAAGCTTCATATGTTTGGGTTTTATTTTTTTTTTTTTTAAATTTTATATAATAATTTTTTTAATATAATGTTTTGGATTTAGGGTTTTCATTTTTTTTAATTTTCTTTTATATTTTAGATACTTTTTATTATATTTTTTAATTTCGTTTTTAGTTTTTAGTGTTTTTTCTCGAGGTTTTTTTTTTTTTGTTTTAATTTGAGTTTTGTATATTTTTTTTAAATGTGTTTTTTTCTTAATTTAAAAATAAATTTTTTAAATGTGTTTTTTTTCTTCATTTAAAAATAAATAATTTGCTAAAATTTTCTCATTTTTATTTATTTATTTTTTAATGTAAATATAAGGAAAAAAAAGTTAGTAAATAAATATTTTTTTTGTAAATAAAAATTATTACCTTGCCTTAGCAGAAAACTTGTGTAACTTGTGTGTCTAAGTGTACATGATAGCACACCAACTCTTTTGCCACTTTAGTGGAAACTAGAACACGTGGACAGGAAAATTGTTCATTGTTCCAAAACTTTAAGAAAAATAGACAAATTTTGACATACAAAAAAGGGGAATTGCCACATGTTCTGCCACTAGCTTGGAAACTAGAATAGGTGGTGGAATAATTTCCCCGGCCACCTATCAAACCTGAACCAGAGACTATGATATGCAAAAATTGCAAAAACTTAGCCATTAAACTAGAGAAAAAACCTGTGAGAATGTTAGGCATGGGGCGAGTTCGGGTTTCCATATTGACAAAGTCTGAAGATGAAGGGTTGGCAACAAGTCGGGGAATGACTCTTCTCAGGCTCGCTTGACAGGGAGTCATACAGGGTGTCCAAACATTTTCTAAGGAAACTATGGTGGTGTTGCTTCTCTACCAGGTCCCTTCTCACCTCAAAGATCAAGGCCAGGTGATCTTTCGTGAGTCTGTAGGAGTCTGGAGCTGGGTGACTATGGTCATCAACTTCATCATCATGAGCCTGATCTTCATCCATAGTATCATCAACAAAGTCATTTGTAGCAGCAGAATCCATGACAGGGTCCTCGTCCATGGTGGCGGCTAAATTTTGTCCCAAGTGATCCTCCAGAGGTGAGACTTATTCCACAATGCATCCTTTCACAACTGGATCCTGAAAGGGAATGATGGTGCAGGTGGAAAGCTGAGGCTCCAGGGTGGTTGAGGGAATTAAAGGAAAAAATTCCTCCCAATTGGGCAAAATTTCTTCTTCCACTGGGCATCCACCATGGAGACCCTCTGTACTAGGGGGGCGAGGCTCTAGTTGAGCCTATTCAAACCAATTCTGACCAAAAGAACTCGACAAGTCCCCGCCTGGTATGAGAGCTTGAGAGGCATCTCTTGGGCTATTGTGTATGCCATGGGACCCTCAGTACTGGAAGGACAGGGCTCTAGTTGAGCTTGTTCAAACGAATTTTGAGCAGAAGAACCTAGATGGTCCTCACCTAGTATGAGAGCCTGAGAGGCAGGTCCTGGGCGGTTATGTCTGCCAAGATGGCTATAGTAGGTTGGTCCTCATCGGAGCTTGCCTCTTTCTCGTGGCATGTCTGAGGAAAGTACTAGGCATAATGAAACACCTACAGAGAAAGCTAAATCATGGAGCAGAATTGGGAAAATGATGTTGTGCTTTGGGCCCAAATGCCCAATATAGAACTTCTCGTAGGGTAAAAAGACCAGGAGGACGGAGGCATTGATGGCTCTGGTAGCCATTAATGCAGTTGTAATGTCCATAACCAAAATTGTACTGAAGCTGAGAAGTCGATCATGGGTCTCCATTAAGGCCCAATGCACTAAACCCTAGCACTCATGCAGACTAACCATCGTGAATGGATAGGGGGAGGGTGGTGGAAAGGGGATTTAACTACCCTCGTAACCACCCCATCCGATGACGTGTGTGGCCCATGTGTCACCCCATCCGGGGAAGTTAGTAAATGAATTTTAAAGTGACCATTTTGTATCCATTTATTTTTTTTGCATAGGGATATATTGTCAAAACTACGGTTTCAATTAGGTCGTAATGAGCCATAATTTTAACATTTATTTTTTTGTTCTTTAGTTAGCATCATTTTTTTATCTAGGTTTTAATTTTAAGGTTTTTTTTAGCTACTACATGATTTTTGAAGGCCATGCTTGAAAAAAGTTGAAATTTTGACCCCGTTTGAAAAAGTGGTGCTACCGGTAGCACCACTTTTTGATTTGGGGGTTGATTTTCATGTTTTTTTTATGAAAAAGTATGGATTTTTTGGAAAAGAGTTCTCGTTTTGAGGTCATAGTTCTCGTTAATTCTGTAACTTTGTTCCTAATGATGGGGGGTTGAACACCAAGGGTTACTCCAGAGTTTGACCAACAAAAACCTCAAGGCATCAACATATCAATCCTGAACAAAAGACTAAAGAAGGTCTCACCCGAGATTCCATGAGGATCACAGATACCATATGGTCTTGTGTCGATGATGATGAAAGACTAATTGGAAAAAATTTCATCCAGGTGGGCATTCATACAATCCATTGAAAACTACTTAACAATTGATAATAAGCAACAACAATACACATTCCATTGAAGCGTACGTAACATATCATAAGAACATAATTAATACAACTTTATTATCTTCATTCCATCAACAAAGCCATACATTAAACGATTCATTCATTGAAAACAACTGATCCTTGCTCTCTTATACAATTTGCCAATGTTACATTATAGAGAACCATCCTCTTCCTTTTAGACTCTACCAATTGGACAGACTCATAATTACAACCATGGACAATACAAAACATAGGCTCAAAGCGAGCTCAATGAAAACAATACCCACAACTATCACAACAACAACCAACTAACTAACAAGCTAGCTAAATCTATTACTATTGTCGTTTCTCCATTTTATTTTCTTCTCATCTCTAGATCTCTATCACTTTCAATTCTGCCCCACTCACTCCTCTGATTGTTAGTACTACATGCTTCTATCACCCGCATGCATTCCACATAGCCTCTTAGGAATCGTGGAAGTCTCAACTACCTTGTTTCCTATAGTAATCATTCGGGATATTCCTGAAGATTTTTTCTTGATTCCATCATGCATGTGGTGTCTTCTTGATTTCTATTGTGCATCACAAAACTTGGACTGATGTGCATTTGGAAGAACTCGGACTATCACACAAATAACAAAACTTGACTTGAATCGTGTACCTCTTGTCACCCCTCATGTAACAACTTGCTAGAGTGAAAAACTAGAATATGCATGTACGATATTTACCCAAATATTTGGGTGCCAACATCCTCCTACCACTATTACTTGGCTCCTCCTCAAGCCAACTTCCTCATGGACTGACCAATGAGACAGAGTTGAGTATGGGAAAATCATCATTCTTGACGAACTAGAGCATCAATCCAAACTGTAGTTGCATCCAAGGTTGAGTAAGAGAAAATCATTTGTCCATGATGTAGTTGCAACTCGACACATGTCCTTGAATGAGTCAAGCACTCCTCGAGGTCAACAATGGATTTTGAATTCGGTTTTCTAGATGCTTGAACTCTCTCTCTTCAAGGATTTTTGCGGTGATGAATGAGGGATCTATTTAAAGCACAGCATTTAGAGACCAATCCCCTAACTGAACCAAGCACAACAACTAGAACTTAGCCTAGTTACTCACTGACCTAAAAGAATTAGATCCCAAGGAAGAGCTCCCTTGAGGGGGACCATCATCCTCCTCCTATATTTGTTTTTCTAGTAGTGGAATATTGAATAAGAGGAACTCCTATCTTGGTGGAGAGGATAACCTGCAGTCCTAGGATATCCACTTTATCAAAGGTGACTATCCATGGCAACATGGAAACCAACTATGGTCCTAGACAGATGGCATACTTCCGCAACTTTGAATCATAGTTCAAGGAACCATGTGGTACTTGGTGGTGTCTTGTTGGTGAATAAGAGGGTGGGACCTCTACCTAACATTCGATGAGAAAGAGTCAATCTTCATGAAAACTAGATTGTGGGTTCTCAGGTTGCCTGGATGGACTAGGAATTGCATGTCTTGAGATAGATGTGAAGTTGAGCCATGAAAGGAGACCCATAATGGGAGATGGTAAGATTAGTGGAAAATGGAAATATAGAGGTGAGAGGAAACCAAACAGGGATAGGAGCGACATGGGAGGATGAGAGAGAATGGGACTCATAGAATTTCTCTAACAGATGCATAGGAAAAAGTGGATATATATAGAGTGGATAACAGTTGGAGGTGGAATCTAAAATGAGACAAAATAAACGACTAATAAATTCCCAACAAATCCCCACAAGTGAGGAGATAACGGTTCATATCCATTGTATGGGTGATGTGCCTTTTGGAATCATAAATAATTACATTATGAAGTTGTGAGTGATATGAACGAGCCAAATTTCTTCACCGTTCAAAGTAACGGAGTGCAAGGGAGCTTAGCCCAGTACCATGTGAATTCCCTACCAAAGCCAATACTTTTTATGGAAGCCATAAATGCATTTTGGACTGGAAATATTGGGAATATGAAAAGTTGTCAATATATCTAGTCCACTTGTGTGATTGAAGTGTATTTTATGCTTCCAAAAAGGTAACATATTCCGACTATGTACTCTTCTACCTACTCTATATCCTACGCTAATCATATTCTACAAAAATCCAGGCTGGACAAATGGAGCTAAGTGACAAAAGACCCTTGTGGGTAATAGTATGCCTTCAAATGACTGCCATTAACAAGTCCCTTGATTTTTTGTCCCTGAATTGTATCCAATTTGGAGGCAGCAGCTTCGCTGATGTAGACCAGGTGGAAATAACCCAACCAACACATATGTATCTTTCCAGGGTGTTGCAAAAATTTTCTCTCATATGACAACACCAAGGAACCTAGTTGGAGGATTTTATGGCGGATATTGCGATCATTCCATGCCTTATTCCTCTATTTTTCGACCACTTGGATGAATCTCACTACCAAATGATCTTCCTCAAGCTCCATGAATTCTTCCAACTTGTGTTGAAGTGAGTGTTCATCTATCATGTGAGTAGCTAGACAAATCCTTAAGATGAGAAAAACAAACTCTAAAGGCATGACTACTTATTTTCCATAAACCAATAATAATGGAGTGTATTTCATCAACCATTTGAAGGTTTTTCAATATGACCATAATAATACAGGGATCTGTTGATCCTAGTCATCATGTTGCACATTGCAAAATTTGGTTAATGCATGCTCTAAAATTATATTTAAAGATTCAAACATACCATTTGCTAGAGGATGATATGGAGTGCTCTTATGGTGATGAATCATGAACTCCTAAGTGAGTTCTCGAATGGTTTTGGTCATAAAATCTGATCCTTGGTCACTCATCAGAAACTTTGGAAAACTAAATATGGTAATCACATTCTAAAAAATGAACCATGACATCATTTATGTTGTCTAGTCCTTAACATGTGCGGCTTTAGCACATCTCCTTATATATTCAATTTCCATAATACTTTAGCTTGCACCTGTATGAAACATGAGGGATTGATGGGGCCCCCAAAATTAACATCCCATTTCTCAAAAGGTTCCAATGTTGTAACCGAAAACATAGGGAGATCATCTCTTTGGAAAGGATTTTTGATATGTTGGCATATGTCACAATGTTTACAATACTCCTTGGCATCGATGAAGAGTCACGACCACCAAATCCCTACACAATTTTTTTTTGCGTGGTATCCTTACCAGTATTTTGTTCCCCTGCAATACCCTCATGGGATTCATACAAAAAAGGGCCATGTTCATCGTCTAAGGAACATCTGCGTAGAATTCCATCAACTCTGAGCTTATACATATGTCTAGCAATCAATTGATAGTCTGTGATATGGGTCATCGGTTGACAGTGTAGGGTTGGAGTATACCCCATTGGAGCATGTTTGATTGTGATTAATTCCACAATATTAGCTAATTAATCGGGCACTTCTTTGACACATTAAAGTTTTTCATTGGGTATTTCATCATTAAGACTCTGGTTTCCTTCACCAGAATCAATCTGCGACAAATGATCTGGGCCAACATTGTGTTTTCTTGGCTTGAAAATGACCTCAAATTTGAATTCTTGGAAGATCAGAAACCAAAGGAATATTATCCCCTCTAATACTATCTTGTTGACCAAATACTTAAGTGTGGAATGCTTAGTGAAGAATTTAAATGGGGATCCCAACAAATAGTGGTGAAACTTCTACAAGGCATACACCATAGCGAGGCTGTCACACTCAGTTGTTGTATAATTTTTCTCAACATTAGACAACTTTTGACTATCAAAATAGGCCAGATGATCAATATTTCCTTTGCCAGGTTGCAGAAGAACTGCTCCCAATGAAATATAAGATGCATCGACATGAGCATGAAATGACTTAGACCAATCAAGGAACACCAGAATTGACATAGTGACGAGTTTCTCCTTTAGGGTATCCAATGATTCTTGACATTCCTATGTCCATACATACTTGATATATTTACAAAGAAGCTTATCTAAAGGGGATTCAATTTACGCATAGCTATGAATGAACCTATGGTAACATATTGTATGACCCAATGTTGCAATCAGCTCTAAGATCGAGTTGGGGGCCACCATGTGTAGTATGGTGACAATCTTAGATTGGTTGACTCTTAATCCATGCTTACAAAATACATTCCCCAATAGAGTTTCAAAAGGTGTAAAAAATATGTACCTCTTCAATTTCAGAGAATTATGGAGTTGATGACATCAATCCAACATCAAGCGAAGGGATTTCATGTGCTCCTTTAGCAAACTAAACATTGTCTAGTCATCCAAATAAACTTCAAGGAAATTATGAACAAATTCTTTGAAGGCCACAACCACTATCTGGGAAAAACGTGTGGGTGCATTTTTTAGTCCAATGGAATCACAGGGTAAGAAAAGTAACCCCATTTTGTTGCAAAGGTGGTTTTGGATTGATCCTATTCTGCGATCCAAACCCAATGATACCTCGAAAATATTTTTGTAAAAGAGTATGCTTCTCATCCTGCAACATTCTCCATAACAACGTCAATGAACAAGGTAGGGAAAGGCACGTGGACACGTGCTACATTAATACTTTTCAGATCTTCACATATTTTGATGTCACCATTTTTATTGGGTTTCACCACCATGGGGATAATCCAATATGACTCTTCCACAAGGACAATAATTCCAACATCCAAGATACATTACAACTCTTTATGTATCTTATATATATATTTGGTATTTAATTGGTAAGACCTTTTTTTGACTGGTTTGCAGCCAACTTGAGTTGAATATTCATCACCCCGGGGATCTTGTGATTCCCTTCATTTCTGATAAGATAAGGGGAAAAAAATCCTCGTATTCCTTGAGTAAGTCGACGAACTTGGTAACAATATACTTATCCCAATAGTCTCCAATGATAGCCATTTTGGGAACTTCTTCAGTGTCGATA
>SNQJ01S0045359.1:0-12779 GCA_010110895.2 Picea sitchensis | reverse complement strand
CTGGGGATCATCGTCATCAATTTGATCCACCTCAACCTTCCAGTAGTGGAAAAATTATTTCAACTTTTCCACTGGCTAATGATACGCACAAACAACCTTTTGGGGTGGCATCCTTGGGTTGACGATGGAAGAAAATCATTGATCCGAAGGAGTGCCTTCCTTTGAGAAGGATACTTAGTAGTAAAATATAATGTTGCACAAAACTATGTGCTTAACTGAACCCAATCTATTTTTTATCACTGAAGCTCCTCTTGAATGTACCAACTCCTAGGAACCATATCCATAGTATGAAAAAAATTATGGACCCATTGGGTGTGAGGAATATTCTTGGTAACCCATCGTCTCTTGCAGTACTGAATGTGCTCTTGCAGGTCTTCAGTTCCCTTATATATATTATCTGTAACACACCCATGGGGGGCGTCAAAATTTTGTTCTTTTTAAGATCTCAATTCCTCCATTCGGGGTATCAAAACCTATTCTTCTCGTCTAGGTCTTTCCAGCCATGATCTCCACGCTCAGAACCAATCTTAGAACTGGAAGATACACCTCTCCCAAGTTCCTCTGGTGTTCATTGGTCAAGGCCATGGGACCACCACGTGGGTCCGACTCAATAGGTTCCTCGCACAAGTCTGAACTTCAGACTTCGGGTGCTCTTGAGTCCCCTGACTCTGATTCCACTAGACTCTAAAATCCCAGATAGACATGGGTAAAATCAATGATCCATGGTCTTCTCATAGCCAACGACTGAGATTGAATTTGGGTCTCTGGCTTCAGAATTTCTTGACCCTCCACTCTTCAACTCTTCCGGAGTACTTCTGCTAATTTGGGCTTTGGGTCTTCTTTGGACTCTCTATGATACTATGCTCCAAATCCTTCAGAGTTCCGAAGTTCAGGACTCTCAAAGTCCTAGCCCCTTCACCAACCATGTTGGCTATGTGGGCACGTAGCAGGGGCTGACATGTAGTTGGGTCAGGGGAGACACATGTCCTCACCCGCGATGATGCATGTCACAATCCAAGGGTCCTATGGGGTAGGTGATGCGCATAAATCCAGGTGCCTCGTGTCTCATTAAGTTTGAATCCATGTCACCATGGATGATGTCACTGTACCTCATCACCTTGGGTGAATAGCTTCTACGTTCCTCAGATCTCATGGATAAAACCCAATCACGTAGACCTATAGATCTATGACTCTGGTTACCTCGAGGTTTCGACGTTCAAGAGTGTTTCTATTGAAACTCCTCTTACCTTCCGAAGAATCCAATTTCCAATTTGCAGGGACTAACGCCATGTGTCCCCAATATATCGACGGTTGGGAAATGATCTGAGGGATCCCATAATCTATGGTACTGGGTCCTTCGCATTTCCAACCTTCGGGGTTTCAGGCCTCGGTTTAATTTGTGAGATATGTTCACCCAACCACCTAGGGAGCCACCTATCGTTGTTCAACCTCACGGGAGACCGAGTCTCCTAGTTACCTTCGATTGACGTAAGGCTAGTAAGGTTGGTCTTACTCCGAAGTCCCAAACTTCCGGAGCTACAAAGCCAAGGGGACATAGCTTCCTTAGGCTTATCCCAAGGTTCTTGGGTATTGGTCATATGGGTCCTTTCAAACGGATCTCGTCCACTCATGTTATAAATGAAGGGACCTTCCCTTTTAAAGGCTTCCACTTTCGCTACCCTTTCAGAGCATGTCATGAAATGGTTAAGGACTTGGGCCCAGAATCCTAGTTGCACGACAAGGATTTTGAAAGAGGTGTCATTTTCAGACGGAGAGGTTTAGGTCAACACTACATATCCCATCTCTACCGTCATACCATCTTGTGCCCCAGGAATCCTCCAGAGCTATATGGGAAGTTGAACTATTGGTCGAGGGTGTAGGTTTTCAAGGAGAAGGAGGCATGTACATACCGTAATCATTCCACAAAGAAAATGTTTACAAGTACACATATGCATAAATCCAAGAATTCATCCATTATTCTAGCACAACAAATAAAATAGGGAAAATACTTATGAGAACCAGAAAATGTGAAGCGACTGCTGAAAGGGATGCTCGTTTCCACCCAAATGTAGGCTCAGTCCCTCAAAACGGATTTACCAGTAGCCACCCCTGAGCTATACCATGATGCTCTACAACAAAATCTCTTCTTTCAGATAAGAAGCAGTAGGGACGAAGGTTACTCTCCTCCTCCCATAGGATCTTGGCACTGGTTTACTCGATACCAAGAAAGGAGCACTGACCTAGTTTATTAGCTTATATCATAACCTTATTTTCCAATTCATGTGACAAGAACTCTTGCTTTCCAGTTCTTCCTTGAACTTGAAAGCTTCCGCTCCTCTGCACTCTTCGTAGGTATTCGTCTACCCACCACACCTTCCCTTATTGCCTCTTTCAACAAGGTTGGATATGGCTCAATTTACCAGCCTGTGGTCAGGTGTGGAGGCCTTATAGATGGGTGTTCTATCCCATCCCCTCATTAATTCTTGAGGAGATATTCCCACCTACTAGACTGACTGTAATTCATTTCTAGGTTATAGGATTGTTCTGGTCCTGAGAAATTAAATCCAGTAAGTATTGGTTTGGTGAAGGTAAACACAACCATTCCTGGTCCCCTTTACCATATATTTTCATAGCATTCATGGTATTTCTTAGTACACCCCCTTTCCAGCAGTCATGCAACACTTATCAATTTTCTAGTAAATAACAAAAGTTACATTCACTTACCTTTCATACAAAGGTCCATCGAATCAACATTCACACATATGTAGTTTTCCATAGTCTCTTGGCCGTTATAGTTAGATTTACAAACTAGGGGAAACATGGTGTTACAATTCCCTCCCCCTTAAAGGAATGTCATCCTCGATGTTATATCTATCAATGTGCTCTGTTTATACATAAGTGAAAAGAAATGCATATGTTTGTCTCATGGAATCCTCCATTTCCCACATGGTCTCATCTAGGCCAAAGTGTTTCCATTGCACCTTGACCTGTGCAATGGTTTGGGTCCTGAGTGGGTTTCCTTCCTGTCTAGTATGCATTGTGGTTCTGGTACGAATTATCCCTCTAAATCCACCTGGATCACATACCGGTCAATTATATTATTAGAATCATCTACACATTTCTTCAATAATGAAACATGGAAAACATTATATTCCTTTACTATGGGAGGGAGTGATAGCCTATAGGTTACAGGTCCCACTCTATCTAAAACTTCAAAGGGTCCACAATACCGAGGTGCCATCTTGGCATAAGCTCCCATTCTTAGGGAAATATTCCTGGGCCTAACTCTAAGATAGACATGGCCTCCTGTCTTGAATTCTCTGGGGGTTATTTTTCTGTCGGTGTAACTTTTCTATCTATCTTAAGAAATTTTTAGATTCTGGTTTATCTGGATCACTTTTTGTTCCATCTCTTTCAGCATGTCGGGTATGATTGTAACTCTATCCTCTATATTAATCTAGTTGACTGGTGTCCTGCATGGTTTGCCATAGAGGGCTTAGAAAGGACTCATCTTCAGTGACTCTTGGTAACCATTGTTGTAGGGAAACTCTACCAACGATAGGTAGTCTTCCCACTTCTTAGGTTGATGCATTACATTCATCCTCAACATATCTTCTAATATCTAGTTTACTCTTTTTGTCTGTCCATCGGTTTGAGGGTGATAAGTTGTGCTAAACAACAATTTAGTCTCAAAACCATCCATCAAGGATTTCCAAAATATTGAAGTGAACTTTGTATCTCGGTTGGATACAATCTCCTTAGGCATGCCATGCAGTCTGAATATCTCTTTCATGAATATGTTGGCAATATATAGTGCCTTACAAGTTGATTTGACATGAATGAAGTGAGTGGGCTTTCTTAGCTTGTCCACTACTACCATGATGGCATCATTCTTCTTGGCCGATCTTGGTAAAATGGTGATAAAATCCATGGAAATGGCTTCCCATTTCCATTCTGAAATTGGTATAGGCTGAAGAAACCATGTTGGGTGCCGGTGTTCTACCTTAACTTGATGGCATTCTAGGCACTTAGCTAGATAGTCATCTATATCGTTTTTTAGTCTAGGCCAATAAAATTGTTTCCTAGTGGCCGTGATCATTTTCTGATATCCTGGATGACCAATATATGGTCTCTTGTGTAGGTCATCCATTATGAACCTCTTCAATTTGTCACAACTTGGAATATACAATATATTTTTGTAAGTCAGTAGACCTTCGTCCAACATCTAATAACCTTCATACTTTAACCCTGTGGACTCTTGCTTTAGGTACAATGTCACGGTATTGAAGAACACATTTGTTTCTTGTACATTCTTGACTCTTTCCCTGACTTTCATTTCACAGGTGCTCACCGCTACTAGGTGAATCATTTTCATACTTATGCTAAGGGAATCGGCCACCCTATTTTCCTTTCCTTTGATATGTTTGATTTCGAAATCAAACTCACTAAGGAAAGTCATCCATCTAGCTTTCTTGGCATTGAGTTTTGGTTGATCAAACATGTGTATCAATATGCAATGGTCCGTCATAAGTACAAACCTCCTGCCCAGGAGTTAATGCCTCCACATTTTTAAATCACGCACTATGGCATCCAACTCTAGATCATGGGTCACATAACTGATTTCATGCTCATTCAATTTTCTAGACTCATAGAAAATCACACATCCTTATTTCATAAGGACTCTTCCGAGTCCTTCCTTGCAGGTATCTGTACACATGAGGAAATCATTATCAGGGTCCGCAATCTTCAGCATAGGTGCGTGGATTAGAAGGTATTTTAGTGGCTGAAATATTTCTTCACATTCCCTGTCCAAATGAATTTAACCCCCTTTTTTTGAAGGGAAGTGATTGGGAAACCAATATTGGAAAATCCTTTTATGAACCTTCTATAGTATCTTGCTAAGCCCATAAAGGATCTAATATCTGAAACATCCTTTGGGGTAGGCCATTCCATGATAGATCCGATCTTGTCAGGATCTACTGCCACTCCTTCTTTATAAATAACATGGCCTAAGTAATGGACTTGTTTTTGGAAAATGTCACACTTTCTAAACTTAGCATAGAGTTGATGCTCTCTTAGCACTTGAAGTACAATTCTAAGATGTTCTTCATTCTCCTCTCTATTATTGGATTATATTAAGATATCATCAATAAAAAATAATACAAATATGTCTAGGAATTTGCTGAGTACATTGTTCATCAAGCACATAAAAGTGGCAGGGGCATTGGTTAGTCCAAATGGCACCACCACAAATTCATACTGACCATATCGGGTCCTGAATGTTGTTTTGTGGATGTCTTCATCCTTGATTTGAACTTGATGGTATCCAAAACTTAAGTCAATCTTTGAGAAAATGGAAGCACCCCCTAATTGGTCAAATAAGTCATCGATTCTTGGTAAAGGGTACATGTTCTTTATGGTTGGCTTATTGAGTTATCTATAATCTATGCACAATCAGAGTGTGTCATATTTCTTCTTCACGAACAAGACTGATGCTCCCCACAAAGACACATTGGGTCAGATGTAGCATTTATCCATCATTTCCTTTAGCTGGAGCTTAATATCAACTAGCTCGGATGTGCTCACCATATAGGGTGTCCTAGAGACTGGCACCATTCCTAGTGCAAGCTCTATGCATAAGTCAATATATGTTCTCAGAGGGACACTCGATACCTCGTCTGGAAACACATCTCTATATTCTCTTAATATGGGGTGGTCCTCTAGGTTTGGTCTATCATCCCCAACTAATTTCGATACTTGTATTGCATATAGAGGGCATCCCTTTATGTAATACTTTTTCATTTGAAGACTTGATATTTGTCTCACTGAGATAGGCTTCTAAATTCCTCATAGGGTTATCTTTCTTCCTTCTTCATTCACACATTCTAAGGTTTTATAGTAACAGTCCAACTTAGTTTAATATGAAGCTAGCCAATCCATACCATTCAGCAGGTCATAAGATCCTAGGGGAAGTATGTTAAGGGTAGCTTGGGTGGGAAATCCATCCACAGTGAATTGGCAGGATGGTATGACCTTTGCTACTTTTCTTTTGGTGCCAGTGGCTAGTTGTACTAACCAAGGATTAGCATTCCTAACTAGTTGCAGTTTAAACTTATCAACATTCTGAGCGGCCACATAACTCAAATTAGAACTAGGGTAAATTAAAATAGAAACTAGGTGGTTGGCGATCGTACCTTCCATCTCCACCAATGAATCTTGGTGGTCGGCTTGTTTATTATCCACAGCTACATAAATCCGTGGCATACTCCTAGCCACATCATTGATGGTGGTAGCTTCTTGGACATTTTAAACCCTCCTACTATTCTGTTGTCTGTGTGGGCAGTTCCTTAGTAGATTTTCTTCTCCACAACCCCAACATTTCAAGGGTTCCTTCTTTGGGTTATCCGTCTTTCCTGGGATTGTTCCAAAAGGTTTATTTCTACTATGGGAGGGAAAATTGTGTTGATATACACTTCTAGCAGGAAGGCTTATCCTAGAGTCCTTCCTATAGTTCTTAAATTTTGAGGATTTGAACCCCTTCTTATTGAATCCTGAATCATTCTTGTTCTTCCAATCCTCGCGAGGTTCTGTTTGACTCTTGAAAAATGTTCATAACAATATCTTGCCTTCCAGATAGTGTCTTCTAAGGTTTTTGGATTGTCGAACTCAATCCTATTCTGGTAGTTCTGGGATAAGCCTATAGTAAATCATTTCACTTTCACCTTTTTGTCCTTTATGTAGGGTACATACCTCAACAGCTCAAGGAATTTATTGACATATTCCTCTATGGTGAGTTGTCCCAGCTTGAGTTCATAGAAATCTTTACTCTTCTCATCAAATTTTTTTTTGATAGGTACTTCTTCTTGAAGTGTTTCTCAAACCGTTTCCATGATAGGTCCTCTTCATGGATTCCTTTCACATTATTAAGGTCTTCCCACCAAATGGAAGCCTTTCCATTCAGGTTGAATATGGTTATTTTATCCTTCAAATTTTCAGAGAAATCATGGACTCTGAAGTACTTATTTAATCCAAGAAGCCAATATTCTACCTCTTCCCCTTTCTTAATCTCACCATCGAAAGATGGTGGTTTGGATTTCTTGAACTTTTCAGGGTCATGATTTTTGGAATGCTTTTGTTTATTCCTTTTCCTTTGAGAATGTGAGCTAGATTTACTACTAGAAAATCCCTATGAGTTGTCAATTTCCTTTCCAGAGGATTCTCCCGATGAGTTCCCCTTGTCTCCAAGTTGGACCTTCCTCGAGGTACTCCTACTAGTGTGGCCACTTATGGGACCATGTTTTCGTATCTCAGGTGGAATTTAGCTCCTCTTTGTCTATCGTCAGTCCACATGACTGGTTGCAAGTCCATGCTGAAGCTGTCTCTGTATGTCGAATAAAATCTGCAACAATACTGCATTAATTTTTGTTTGCTTTTCTTGCTCTTTTATCAATATCTCATTGTAGGCCTTGAAACTCTATATTTCATCCATGAGACTCCTTATAGTTTCATCTAGATCCATACGGGACTCTACCACCATCCTCTCATAATATTATTTGTCTCTATTGTGGGAGCCTTCCCCCACTTCATGGCATGTCACCATCCTTTATGCTTTCAATTTCCCACGGCTGACCGACCGCTTGAGTGCCGACAAAACACTTGTTGTTAGCTAACAGTCTATTAGTTCATGAACACCATAGAGTTCATATTTCTTAAATACACACACACACACACAACATGAAGCTTTCATTATTTTCTATAGTAAGGGCTTAACTAGACTCTTTAGGAAGGAGGTAAGGTAGGGAGTCACCCTTAAAGTTCTTTAATTATGGTTTTTACGCAACTTGTCCATGAGCCCAAGAAAGCCAAGTGATGTAAACATTCTCTGATACCAATTTGTAACACACCGATGGTGGGGCATTGAAATTTCGTTCTTCTTAATAACTCAAGTCCTCCATTCAGGGTCTCAAATCCTATTCTGCTCGTCCGAGGCTTTCCAGCCACAATTTCCATGCTCAGAACCGAGCTCATAACTGGTGGATACATTTCTCGCAAGTTCCTCCAGTGTTCAATGGTAGAGGCCACAGGACCTCCACGTGGGTCTGACTCAATAGGTTCCTTGCGCACATCGAAACTTTGGACTTTGGGTGTTCTTGAATCACCTGACTCCAATTCCACCAGACTCTAGACTCGCGGATAGACAGGGGTCAAAGCGACGGTCCATGCTATTGTCACAACCAATGACAGAGATTGACTTTGGGTCTCTGGCTTCGAGAGTTCTCGACCCTCCACTCTTCAACTCTTCTGGAGTACTTCCACTAATTTGGGCTTTGGGTCTTCTTTGGACTCTCTATGATACTATGCTTCAAATTCTTTGGAGTTCCTAAGTTCAGGACTCTCAAAGTCCCAGTCCCTTCACCAACCATGTTGGCTAGGTGGGAATGTACCAGGGGCTGACACATAGTTGGGTCATGGGAGACACGTGTCCTCACCTAGGATGATGTGTGTCGCAATCCAAGGGCCCTATGGGGCAGGTGATGCGCATAAATCCAGGTGGCATGTGTCTCTTTAAGTTTTAATCCACACCACCATGGATGAGTCATCGTACCTCGTCACCTCAGGCGAACGACTTCTACATTCCTTAGATCTCATGGATAAAACCCGGTCACGTATACCTATAGATATATGTCTCTAGTTACCTCAGGGTTTTGACGTTCTAGAGTGTTTCTATGCAAACTCCTCTTACCTTCCGAAGCGTCCAATCTTCGAACTAGAGGGACTAGTGCCACGCATCCTCAATATATCAACGGTTGGGAAATGATCTGAGGGATCTCATGATCTACGGTGCTGGGACCTTCCCAGATCCGACCTTTGGGGTTTCAGGCCTCATTTTAATTTGTGAGATAGGTTCACCCAACCACCTGGGGAGTTGCCTATCACTGGTCAATCTCATAGGATATCGAGTCTCCCAGTTACCTTTGGTCCACATAAGGCTGGTAAGGTCGGTACTACTCTGAAGTCCTGGAATTTCGGAGATACGAAGCTAAGGGGACATAGCTTCCTTAGGCTTATCCCAAGGTTCCTAGGTATTGGTCATATGGGTCCTTTCAAACAAATATCATTTTCCTATCTTCTAAACAAAGGGAGCTCCCCTTTTAAAGGCTTCCACTTCCTCTAGCCTTTCAGAGCTTGTCATGAAATGGTTAAAGACTTGGGCCCGGAATCCCGTTCGTGTGACAATGATTCTGAAAGAGGTTTTCTTTTCAGACGGATAGGTTCAGGTCAAAATTACATCTCCCATCTCGACCTTCATACCATCTTATGCCTTAGGAATCCTGCAAAGATAAGCTAGGCATTGGAACTACGCGTCGAGGGTGTAGGTTTTCAAAGAGAAGGAGGCATGTACATATCGTAACCATTCCACACAGAAAATATTTATAAGTACACATATGCATAAATACAGGCATTCATCCATTATTTTAGCCCAACACATAAAATAGGGAAAATACTTATCAGAATCGGAAAATGTGAAGCGACTACTAAAAAGGGTGCATGTTTCCACCCAACCATAGGCTCAATCACTCAAAATGGATTTACCACTAGCCACCCCTGATCTATACCATGATGCTTTGCAATAGAATCTATCCCTCCATCTCAGCAATAGTAGGGACGTAGGTCAGTATCATCCTCTCTCAAGATCTTGGAAATGGTTTACATGATACCAAGGAAGGAGGACCGACCTCGTTTATCATCTTGTATCATAACCTTATATTCCAATTCCTATGACTAGAACGCTTATTTTCTAGGTCTTCCTTGAACCCAAAATCTTCCTCTCCTCTACACTCTTTACATGTCTCCCTCTTTCCACCACACCTTCCCTTCTTTCCTCTTCCAACAATTTTGTGTGTGGCTAAAATTCCTAGGCCATGGTCAGGTCTGAAAGACTTACATATGGGTTCTCTACCCAATCCCCTCATTAAATGTTGAGGAGGTCTTCCCACCTACCAACCTAACTGTAATTCATTTATGGGTCAGAGGAATTTTCTGGTCCTGAGAAATTAAATCCAGTAAGTATTGGTTTGGTGAAGGTTAACACAACCATTTCTAGTCCCTTTCACCATCACTTTTCATAGCATTCATGGTCTTTCTTAGACACCCCCATTCCAACAGTCATGCAATACTTATCCATTTTCTATTAAATAAAAAAAATTACATTCATTTACCTTTCATACAAAGGTCCCTCGAATCAACATTCACACATATGGATTTTTCCATAGTCTCTTGGCCATTATAGCTATATTTACAAGATGGGGTAAACAAGGTGTTACATTATCCAACTCAAAGTTTGGGATTGGATAGAACCTGAATTTAATCATTTCAACCAGTTGCACCCAGCCTTTTAGGGATGTGTTGTGGGTTTCCCACCACTGCGTAGGTGTACCTCATACTACAAAATCCATGGCCTGAACCTGTTGATATTTTTGGACAATTTTCACCATTTGTACCAAGAATGCCTCCAACATCCCCATCCCATCAAAGAATGGTGCATCACATAACTCAAAGCCAATCCAACGTACTACTTTAGTTATTCTTGCACACCTGCATGTAGAGATCTCATACGTTTTCTACTGCCACCTTTCTATGGCATCATCAGAATCAATATCATAGGAATTTACACTCCCCCAACTTAGTTCCCCATCCATTGTGGGATTGACATAATCTTCCCTACGTCCCGTGACCTTGTAGATATTCTCAATAACTGAGCTTCGCACATCCTCATCTTCTGACTCATTGTATCTATCCCCTTCATTAGGATCTAAGCATGTGACCACGTGTAGGGTGTCCACCTGAAACAACATCTATCACTTATTCAAAATCAACTCTTCATTTTTTTCAAAGGCCCAATCAATACCAACTAAGGCATGGTAGGGATTAGAATAATCCATAATATCTATCAATTCAAATTCAAAATTTGTCTTCACCCCTTATATTTTCACTTCAACTTGCTCCAAATGACCTATAAGGTAGATCTGATACTGATTTTCCAACCTCAGTTGAATGGGAAACCAAACCAAATTTGGTTTACCCATAAATTCCCATGACTTATTCGGTAGGATGTTCACGTCGAAGACGAGATCCAACATGACTCCATCAATTTCATAATTCCCAAGTTTAGTTGTCATCTTGAATTACATGCTTGTGTGCTTCTACTTACTGACCTGGCATAGATCCCTTTCTAGTAAGGAAGTTGATATCTCTATCTCCATCCTTTCTCCACCCATGTAAGTTGCTAACATCTGTGTTAACTTTCACGTAGCATCATGATCATTTAACAATCTCAAACAACAATGTAATAAGTTACTTACTTGATCTTCAATCTCTATTTCATGACCTAAGTCATGCAATACTTATTTACACATCGTGTGTTTCAACTCCTCATGGCGATGTTCCTTTATCTCTCTTTGTTCAGTGCGTTGCAACTCCTCTTGTCTACTTGATTCTTCCAATGACCTCTGCATTACATGTTGTATTTATTCGTGCAATCAGGCTTCCTCTAATGACCTTTGCATGGCATGTTGCAATTATTCATGGGTGTGAGCCTCTTCCACCAAAATCTGTTGTTAGAAAAACAGGATCGTGGAGCAATAAAATAAAACAAATGAAGAAACAAAACACAAAAGATACACAATACAATAGGGACAGATTTACATGGTTCACCTAGTGTGGGCTACGTCCACCAGATAAACTGTCAGGTCCTTCCTTTATTATTATCCAGCATATGAAGGGATACAACCTACAACAAACCTGTTGTAACTTCCTCTTCTTTCTCTCATAGTCTCCTATCTCAGAATACAATATTCTCCATCAACCATAGCTGCAATGCATTTCCCTCATAAAATAGGGTTGCCTTCTAGGGAAAAAAACCCTAACATAATCTCTACCGTTAGATATGCGACCTGATAATGAACGATCCAGATTTACAATGAAATTACAATATACATTTACAAGGCAATTTTTCCTTCGGGGGCTTCGCCCCTGAACCCCCTCTAGGGACCCACTTGCCCCCAGACCCCCCAGTCAGGGGGATAGCCCCTCTGGACCCTGCAGAGGGGGTACCCCCCCTCTACACTCCCCCGCATGGAAGAGTGTACATACTTCTGGGGTGTAAATAATTCATGGGGTATAAACATGGCTGAAAGTAAAAGACCTATGAATCAGGAAGATAATCAGGCTCCACAGCCAACAATCTCCCACTTGGAGACTGATCTCAACAACTCCACCACTGCTGTATATGATGGACTCTAAACCTTATTGGACCTGGAAAATTCCTCATCTTCATATTCATTCTCGAAGACCAACTAAAACTGAGAATGAACTCAGTTTCTCCTTGATTACTCCCTTTGTTAACATGTCTGCATGATTCTGGCTAGTGTGTATCGTTTCCAACTTCAAATTTCCATCTTTCAAGGAAGATCGTATGAAGTGGTACCTCAACTATATATCCTTAGTCTTCAAATGGAAGGCTGAGTTCTTTGCAAGATGATTAGCACTCTCACTGTCACAGTACAACCTGCTATTCTCTTGCTTCTTTCCTAATTCCTCCATAAACCTCTGTAACACCCTGTTTCCCCCAAATTTGTAATTAATCCTAATACCGTAATTACTATGCTAAAGCATGATGAAAATGTGAATGTATGATATGAAGGGACCTTATGAAGAAGGTCGATAAATGTAAATAACATTATGAAATTATATTACAGAATTGCTGAGAGGGGATGTGC
>SNQJ01S0045358.1:29883-46099 GCA_010110895.2 Picea sitchensis | reverse complement strand
TATATATATTACATAATAAAAATATTTGTTTTTCTCAAATTTGATTTATTTTGTGGGGTTGTCTAACTGTTCTAGGAATCAACATAAATATGCATTAAATCATAATTTTTTTGTTATTTAAATTGCATTTAAGTTCTAGGAATCGACATAAATATGCATTAAATCATAATTTTTGATTATTTAAATTGCATTTATGAATCAAAAAATGGATTTAGCTTGCTGAAAAAGTCCACGACCGCTTGGATTTTATAAAATTAACCACTAAAATATGTAGTTCCAACTATTTCTTGTTGATTTTGGGCAAAATTAAACAGAAAATATCACCGAAAAAGGGTGAAAAGAATTAGACTATGACTTTGCAAATATATTTGAATTCTTATTGCAACTTTCACGTCTTTCCATATTTAAAATTAATTATATAATTAATGGACTGTGTTCTAGATATGGTCGGAGTGAAATCCATGCCTATTTATTACGTCATAAGACGTTTTTTAGGATGTTTTCGTTATAGAAGTGTATGTTTTGATGTGACTTGTGGAATACCCTCACCCGTCCAAATGCATTCGATGACCCTCATCATGCTCTCTATCATTATCCTAGAATGTTAGTGATATTACTTACCATCTTTCATAGTGTTTTCTAAGCGTTCCTTCATCCCCTCATCCTTCATGGATGTTCACAGTGTAATCAAATATTTTTTTACTAGTGAAAAACGACTACCACGTGATCATTCTGCCACTCAGATCAAATTTTTTAAGGCTTCTAAATCAAAATTTGGGGTTTCAAGGTTGGATTTTGGTTGAAACAATGAGCTACGACTGTGTGATGAAGATCTGATCTGCATACATTCTTTAATTGTGATTAGTATATTTCATTCTGGTTAGGCTAGAGAAATGATCCCATGTGTATTTCTCCATCACTCTTTGTTTCTATATTTTCCCTTCTCTATTCACTTCTTTAAACTTCAAGTGACTTTCATTTATAGATAATCCAGACTTCCCTCTGCGCGATCTCATCTTTATGTCAACTATCAGTTGTAGAGGGTCAACTAATAGTTGAAGAGGACTCCTTTACACTTGTTTTCATCTCCACAATGTTGGAAACACGCCAACAAGTTTCCTCATGCAGTCACATGTAGATGCACATGCAAATGCGCATGCATGCAATCTTATGAACTGTTCGTGTAACTATCTGATCTATTCATGATCAGTGGGTGTAACTGAGTGATAGATGTTATATATACGAGCATACCCATAGAGGTGGAGGACAATGTGGGTCCATGTGAGTTCATTGTGTGAGGAGAGGATGGTTGTATGCCTATCAAGGCTATTGTAATTCTCCCTTGAATAATAGAAGATCGTTAATCATTACCCGTGGTTTTTTCCCGATGTGGGTTTCCACATAAATCACAGTGTCAAGTGTATGATTGGTGTGCTTGGTTTTATACATGTTTGATATTGCTTAGTTTATTCTTTGTTATATTTTCTTTTTTTTTCTTTCGCTGCCTAACAAGTGGTATCAGAGCTTAGAGTTGAAGGAGCAGAGAGCGAAGGAGAAAATAATATGGTCGTTGGATCGAAGAGTGGAGCTGAGTCGAGTGAGGTGGAAGTGGAGAGCCGAGGATGGGTTTTATTACATCGTTGTGGGTCATCCCTGTGGGACGGTGCGACGATAACACACAAACTTACGAAATTTCCAAAAAGTTCGGAATCGTCGTGGGCTGTACATAGTACACAATGTGGCATCATCGCAGGAAACAAATTGGATATAGAGCGAGGTTGTCCAAGGATAAATTTTGGCACGATGCGACGATTTGAGAGAAAATTGTCGCAGGATACCCATTAACACAGTGCAATGATTTCCTAATCGCCACAAGTGATCTTCATATAGGGTGAAACGATCATAAAAAAACAATTAAAGGCTAATAAAAGGATTCACATGATATAAGAATTAAAGGGTTTTGTCTCATTTAAAGGTTTTATATTTTGTATCATTAGCCATGGTGGAACCTTTGTCTCATTGGGTATAAAACATGGTGGAGGATTATTTAAGTGGTTGGAGAATAAAGTATTTAAAAAACGGTTTCTTAAATATATTAAGAAGTGGACTTGTTAAAAAGGGTTTCTTAAATATATTAAGAAGTGGACCTTTTAAAAGGGGTTTTTTAAATATATTAAAAATATATTTTGGAATAAATCATTTTCCAACTATATTCTATCATTGTGTCCTTATTATAAGAAGTTTGGAAGTGGTTTTTTGGATGGTATTTTCGGCTCATGGCGAAAGTGCATAATTCCAAGTTTGAGATTGAGTGGTAAGAATACCTTTGAGATCTTATTGTGCAACAAGGATTGCAAAAGACCTTGGTTGGAGGGTCAAAGAAACTGGCAAGCATGATAGATGAGGACTGGGAGGATCTGGATGCAAGAGCACTCAATATTGTTCGTTTGTGTCTAGAAGATGAGGTATTGTTTAACATCAATGAAGAGACTACAACAACAGGTTTGTGGACCAAACTGAAGAGTCTGTATGTGACAAAGAACTTGTCAAACAAAATCTTCTTAAAGAGGGAGTTGTACAACTTGCAGATGAAAGAAGATACAAAAATTGTTGATCACTTGAATGCCTTCAATACTTTGATTTCTCAATTAACTGTTATGGAAGTAAAGTTTGATGATGAGGACAAGGCTATTATGCTACTGTGTTCGTTGCCTGAGTATTGGGATCATATGGTCACAACTATGTGGTTTAACACAATATATCCCATTGATTATGACAATGTTGTGGGAGCTCACCCATTGCCTCAAGTGGAATTGGCTTCTTCTTGACCTACATGGGCATGACTTTCTATGTTGATTCTCCTCCTTGGAACAAATTAAACATGTGAATATCCATACAGATTGGGTAATTATATTGATTTTCCATCATCATGTGTAGGTTTAACCTTTAGTCTTATTAAAGGTCTAATGAGAGTGAGGCTCTAAACAACTGGCTTTCATTTGCATGATCTTCGCTCTCAACTTGACTATCTTTTACAAGTTTTGGGTATTTATCTTGATGGGATGAACATTTTTTATTCCCATGAAACTATCTATGTTTGAAAGCCTAAACACTATAACCAAATATTGTTTCATGTCCTGAACTATTGAATTCATACTTGTATTCAAAAAAAATTTATGTTGATGCTTATGAACTTATCAATTTTGGTTTGCTAGATTTCATTCATACATAGATGCATATTTATGTATATAAATTTTGTTTTCAATAAGGATAGGAGGTATGATTATAGTATGTAGCTTCTTAATGATTTCAAAGAATATGAATCGGTAGCAAAATCCATTTATTGTGTTCACAATATTAGGGTTTTAAATGGAATTGGAAAATGGATAGATCTATAAAAAATCCAAATCAAGTTACTATCTAATAGATCTTTCGCTAACTATATACATTAATTTAGGGATACAATGCAACTAATTTACATATTTACTTTACAAATAAATACATATAACGGGGAAAGAAAAAATTGAGAAGTTTCAACACAATGTAAACAACTTACTCTTGAGAAATATAGCATTAACAATACCCAAAAGTTTCTTGCATGTTTTCTTAAAAAAGGGATAAGATATAAACACAATTAAAAAAATGCAAGTAAAACTTTGTATACGAAAAGTAAATGCTCGCATAATTTACAATTTGCGATAGTTTAAACCAAAACATTTCTACTACTTGCTCTTGTCTATCCACTTTATTCTTTGAAATCAAAATATGTACATGTACATGTACATGCCCAACAATGGTTGCTTGAAAATTGCTTTTCTGATATGGAATTCATGTCAAAAATGATTGATAAGAATGGCATAAATAGACTTCGCTCAGTGGAAAATACCTCATTTGCATGTATCACCTACATAGAGGCAGTCAAACTTCTAGTAAAGGTTATCAAGTTTTTGTGGCTTGGGTGTATGCATAGATACTTATAGTTTTGAGTTTCTGACATTTCTAGGTTTCCAGACACAAGGAAGGCTTCGGAATTATGGAATGTGGTTGAAAACAAATAGGTTACAAATAAGAAGTTTGATAACAAGGTGGAGTGGGGCATTGATTAAGCATGGAAGCATGAGAGGTGCGTAAGATAAAATCACCACCTGGACATTATGTTAAAAATCAAAATGCCAAATAATGTTTTTCTTAATATAGCATTAAAAAAATTTAAGTTGTTGCATCTGGGTATTTGCAAAGGTGAACAGATGGGAAGTTGTTTTAATTTTTTATTGTCTAAATTGATGCAGATATTTAACAAAGGAGATATTTAAAACCCAATAATTTTGTACAATTATCCAAAAGATATCAATGAAATTTACATGCAAGTCAATGATGATGGAAATACTGTTGTTGTCGTGGATATACTTGTGCCTAATATATGCTCCTTTCTTATTTTCAATCAGTGTAGCATAAATTGGTTTCTCCAAGGAACCTATTGAAGCTCGTTAATGATAATAAATCTAAGCATATGGATGCA
The DNA here is from genome assembly GCA_010110895.2 of Picea sitchensis. Taxonomy (NCBI): domain Eukaryota; kingdom Viridiplantae; phylum Streptophyta; class Pinopsida; order Pinales; family Pinaceae; genus Picea; species Picea sitchensis. The sequence continues at coordinate 41,580 of SNQJ01S0045358.1, read as the reverse complement.
ATCTTATCCTCATTGTTCGGACATAATTTAAGCTGGTGTACTCTTCACAGGTTGGGGGATTAACGAGGGTTATAGTTTTATTCGTCGAATTCGTCCTTGTTCATGTGCATGGATATGCCCAAATTTAGGCATGTCCATGCACATGGACAGGGCCGAATTTGGCCCTGTCCATGTGCATGGACATGCCAAATTTGGGCTTGTCCATGCACATGGACAGGACCGGATTTGGCCCTGTCCATGTGCATGGGCGTGCCAAATGTGGGCCTATCCATGAACATGGATAGGGCCGAATACCCGCTCTCATTTCTATCCCTCTTATAAATTCTTGGTTTTGGTCCCTATTACGTATGTTGATCACCAAGATTTAATTCCTAAAGGTTTGCTAGGCCAAAGATTGCATTATTTATGGTTTCAACAAAGTAGGTTAGATGGTGTTGTTTTCCTTGTTTGTGGGTATGTATTTGTATTCGGTTACTGGCTAATTTATGGTTGCTTATAGGTATCCCTGGTTTGGGTAAACTAGTAATTTTGATTCAGCTGATTCAACTTGGTTTTTGTTTTCCCCTGATGTTGTCTTTCTATCTCTCCCTTGATCTATTGTTATTGTAACAAGAATGTTTGATGGTGAATAAAGGAGTTTATTGGTGGGATAATAAACAATCTATATTCCTAGTCTTTTTCCTCATAAATGAATGAAGAAACTGGTGAGGGTAGTGTGCCTGTTGTGGTGTGCCAATATTTGCAAGTGGTTTGTTCATATTGTTGGGTATGTGTTATATTCTTTGCATGTGTGTGTGTGGGTGCATCATGTTCGACAACTAAATATGGCGATGGCTAGGTTGCATGTGCGTCGGGTGCTTTCCTAGGGGGGGGCCTGAGGGGGCATGTCTTCCCTCCCCCTGCTTATGCATAGTGTTCGACACCAGGCGTTAGCCTGGGGCAGCGCTGCAAATTTTTTGGGGGGCGGTTTTTGCTATTTTTAGTGGTTTACTAAATTAATCCTGTATTAATGGATTAGGGTTTTGGTATCTACAGAATACCTAAAAACATTGTATATATTGTATGGTGAATGGTGAAATTCGATAAAGAATATAAGAAAGGTTTTCCTGGTTGAGGGTTTCTGGTTTAAAATCTCTATGTAATTTGTGTATGAGCCATTGATTAAATTTTGTTTTTCTTAAGAATCTATATGCATTGCTTTACTTCACAGGTTTAAAACTTACATATATGCTGCTACAAGGGTATATTGTTTCTAGGTTATATGGAGTTGTTAAACTCCTATCCTTTGATTAATGTGATAACAAAGGATGACCTAGTTGAGTTTAGAGGGAGGATAGGAATTAAGTACGGGTTGTTGGATATTGTATTTCTTTGCAGGATGGTTTTTATTGTTGTCGGGGAGGATCACGCTCGAATTCGGGCTTGTCCATGCACATGGACATGGCTAAATTCAACCCTTCCCATGTGCATGGAAAGGCCCGAATTCGGCACGTCCATGCACATGGACATGCCCGAATTTGGTCTTGTCCATGTGCATGGGCAGACCCAAATTCGACCATGTCCATGCACATGTATAGGCCTGAATCCATAATCCTTCATGAAATTAATGAAAACAACTCTGAATTATTTCTGAAAAAAAATCTAGTAAACATCATGAAGAAAGAGGTACTTAGTTCTTTTTCTACTTTTGATATAGTTGCAAATTGAGATACTTATTATACACTAATAAAATTATATTATTTAATTTACATAGATATTATTTTTTTTTTAATTTTATTATTATAGACATACACATAATCAATAAAATTAATGAAAAATTAATAAATTATTTAAAATATATTAAATTAAACACAGGCTCAAATTCGGGCTTGTCCATATGCATGGGCAGGCCTAAATTCAACCATGTCCATGTGCATGGATAGACCAAATTTGACAATTTTTATAATACTACCTACAAAACAATTGAAAAATACCTACAAAACAATTTAAAACATACCTGCAAAAAAATGCCACCATCCACCACCGATGAATGCCAACTTCCACCATTGAGGGACGCTAACGAACACCACCAAAAAAATTTCAACAAACTCTCACCAATTCGAAAAACTTTCATATGGCCGATGGGTGGGTGATATATAAAATTGATTTCGGCTGAAAGAATTTTTTTGGCCGAAGATTTGTCGGTCGAAAGAACCTTTCGCCCGAAAAATCTTTCAGCCAAAAAAATGTTATCGAATGAAAAATTCCATCTGGATAATCTTGTACACAACAGATGAGGGCACCGTAATGGTATCGTTTTATTTCATGTCAAAAGTTTCAGTCGAAAATTGTTTCTCCCTAAAACATTTGTATTTCAACCGAAAGAACGAGTTCGATCGAAAAAAACGCCGCTAAGAATTTTTAAGACCCGATTCTCACAAAAATGTAACCGACCTTCATGATTTTACCTTGTTAAAAAATAAATCCCTAACATGGGACATCCTTCAAAAAATCAGTTATGAAGGATTAGGTTGTTTTTTCCTTTGCAAAGTTGACTCAGAGACCAAATCTCATCTTATTATGACATTTGCTTAAACTTTAGAAGTTTAGTAGGAAATAAATTGCTTAACATGCTTTAACAGTGATTGGAAAGGGACCTCCATTGAAGAATCCCTTAGGAATTTCTGTATGAAAAAGGACTCAAAGAGGTAAATGGCTCTTCCTCTAACCATAGCCTTGGGAATCTGGTTGGATCGAAAGTCTATTCTCTTTGAAGATAAGGATACCTTTCCATTTAAATGTTCTATCCAAATTTTGAACATCCAATCTATTTTCCCTCAATATAAGGATGGATGCATATCATTGAAGCTATAATATTATGGCAATAGGTTTCCTTAGGAGGAGACCTAGACCACATTAATGTGCCCCTAAAGGTGGTTCTAGTATAATAGAAATCTTCTATCCCCTTCAAATTAAATCTTGAATGGTTGAAGGATGAATATTTATTGAATAAAGAAATATATTCATGGAATCCCTTTGACGCTTCTCTTGATGAATCGCCTGCCATTCAATTTAATAAAAAAATAAAAAGGGTAAAGAAGATTGCAATTAATTGGTCTAATGAGAAAAAAATAGAAGGATGATAGGATCTTAAGAGTAGTTGAATAATTTATAGAATCCTACTATAACAGAGAAGGTTTTGGTTCCCTCTCAAAGAATGAAAAGAAGGATATGAGACTCCCGCAAGATAAAAAAAGGGAAGATTCTAGTAGATAGGGAGTAAAAATGGAGAATCAAGAGTAGATATATTTGGTCGTAGGCAAGGGATGGAAATAATATGTTTTTCCACATGTATGCTAATAATAGGAAAAATAATAATTCAGTTTGGAAGATACAAAGAGAGGATGGATCCATGGCTACTAGCTTCTCTCGGATGGCTTCAAAAGGGGTAAATTATTTTCATTCTCTTTTTCAAAAAGAATTTTGAGCAACTATATTTTCAATCATTAGACTCACTAACTTGTTTCCAATATTTGTTAATCCTGAAGATAAGAAATAATTAATGGATGAAGCCAAAAAAGAGGATCTTTTATGAGCTCTCCAAATATTCCAAAAGGATAAAATACCTGGTCCAGATTGTTGGTTGTGGAGCCTAATTATCTTTCTGATTCAGAGGTCTTTGTTTTCAGCTGTGTTTATACCCCATGAAGACTTTACACCCTAGAAGAAAATACACTATTCCACGCAGGGGAGTACAGAGGGGGGTTACCCCCTTATAAATGTATATTGTAATTTCATTGTAAATCTGGACCGTTCATTATAATGTCGCAGATCTAACGGTAGAAATTATGTTAGGGTTTTTTTTCCCTAGAAGGCAACCCTCTACTATGAGTGAAATGTATTGCGTCTATGAATTATGGTGAATATTGTATTCTAAGATAGGAGACAGTGAGAGAAAGAAGAGGAAGTTACAACAAGTTTGTTGTAGGTTGTATCCCTTCATTTGTTGGATAATAATAATGAAAGGACCTGGAAATTTATCTCATGGACATATCCCACACTGGGTGAACCATGCATAAATGTTTCTCTATTGTATTGTGTATCTTCTGTGTTTCATTTCCGCATTTGTTTTATTTTATTGCTCCACAATCCTATTTTTCTAAAAACTGGTATCATAGCGAAAGGTAACTTGCAGGAAAAGAGGGTTCCTAGTTCAAGTGGAAGAAATGGCGGAATATGGAAAGTTTACGGTCAAGAAATTTAATGGCCAAAACTACCAATTATGGAAGATGCATATGGAAGATTATTTATATCAGAAGGATCTATTCTTATCATTGGCCAAAGTAGCAAAGAATTCTATGGCCATGAAAGACAAAGAATGGGAGATTCTTGACAAAAAGGCTCTAGGAACGATACAGTTGATCCTAGCAATGTCGAGGGCTTTCAATATTTCAAAAAAAAAGACAATAAAATCTTTGATGGATGCATTGGCTAAATTGTATCAAAAATCGTCGACGTCCAATAAGGTATTTCTAATGAAGAGATTATTTAATATGAAGATGTCATAAGGTGGGTCTGTTTCAGATCATTGAAATGATTTTAATACAGTTACTAATCAACTAAGTTCTGTAAAAGTGGACTTTGATGATGAGGTTAGGGATATTCTAATCTTGTTTTGATTGCCAGAAAGCTGGAACGACTTGGTCATGGTTGTAATTAACTCTATCTTTGGTTCAAATACTTTAAAATTTGATGATGTTGTTGGTGTTATCCTTAGTGAGGAAATGTGATGAAAAATAACATGTGAGACATCAGGTAATGTTTTGAACATGGAGAATAGGGGAAGACAAAAGGATAGAGGAAAGGGCCCAGGGAACAATGAGAATTCTAGGAAGAGAAGCTCCAAATCCAGACTTGGAAAGATAGAGTGTTGGAATTGTGGGAATAAAGGACATCTGAAAAAAGACTGCAGAGCTCCAAAGAAACAAAGAGATGGACAACAAGAGATAAATCAAGAAGAAAATGTAACAGGTGATGTGTTATAAGATGCTTTGATTCTTTCTGTAGATAATATTTCCGATTCTTGTGTAGTAAATTAAGGGGCTTCATTTCATGCCACACCCCATAGGAAACATTTTCTAGATTATGTTCAAGGTGATTTTGGACAGGTTCATTTGGGTGATGATGCACCATGAAAAATTGTTGGAATGGGAAAGGTAAAAATAAAGCAACGCAATGGAAACCAATGGTTGTTGAAAGAGGTAAGACATGTTCCAGATTTAAGGAAAAATCTAATTTCAACAGGGCAGTTGGCAAGTGAAGGTTTTATATCTATATTTATAGATAAGATGTGGAAGGTCATCAAAGGATCATTGGTGATAGAAAAAGGAGAGAAGGTAGGTACATTGTATTTATGTACTGGTAATACTCACTCTTCTACATCTTTAGCTTCTATAGGAGTGGATACAACAGTGTGGCATCATAGGCTAGGACACATGAGTGAGAAGGGAATGCAGATAGTTCACAAAAGAAATTTGTTTCCAGATCTTAAACAAATTGATTTGGACTTCTGTGAGCATTGTGTTTATGGAAAACAAAAGAGAGTCAGATTTCTCAGAGTTGGAAAATAAAATAAGAATGAAAGGTTAGAGCTTGTGCATACAGATGTATGGGGACTAGATCAAGTATCATCGCTTGGTGGATCTCGTTATTATGTTACTTTTATTGATGATGCAACTAGAAAAACTTGGGTTTATTGCATTCGACAAAAATCTGATGTTTTGATACTTTTAATAAATGGAAATCTTTGGGTGAGAATGAGACAGGAAAAAGTTTGAAGTGTCTCAGATCAGATAATGGAGGTGAATATTGTATCAAGGAGTTTGATGATTACTGTTCATACCATGGGATTTGTAGAGAGAAGACAGTTCCAAGAACACCACAAGAAAATGGTGTGTCAGAAAGGACAAACATGACAATCATGGAGCATTCAAGGAGTATGAGATTGCATGATGGCTTTCCCTTATAGTTCTGGGAAGATGTTGTAGATATTGTTGTTTAATTAATAAACAAAGGACCTTCAAGCTCTTTCGATGGTAGAATTCCAGAGAAGGAATGGACAGGAAAAAAGGTAAACGATTCTTTTTTGAAAACTTCTAGTTGTGAATCATTTGTCCATATTGATAAAGAAAATAGAACAAAGCATGAGGCAAAATCCAAGAAGTGTACCTTTATTGGATACAATTTTAATGATTTTGGTTATCGCTTATGGGATTATGAAAATAACCAAATCATTAAGAGTAGATATGTCATATTCAATGAGAAGGTCATGTACAAAGATCGATTGTAGGGAATGAAATAGGAAAAATGTTAAATTTTTAATTAAATAAAGTACCAAGGCAAGTGTTTCCCTTCCCTAGGCACCTAAGGGAGAGAAAGTGTCTAATGTGGGTCCTAGTCAATTAATTTGAGAGATGAAAATTAAAAGGTGACTTTATGACTAAAGTGAGGGTGAGTGAAGAGACACCAAATCTCAGCCACCCATCTAATCTAATCTCAACCGTTAGATTAGAAAACCCCTCACCTTCCCTCTTGAGGTCGATTAGGGCAAGAGGGTGCACCCATTCTTGGGTAGTTTTTCATCTTCTTGTTGAGAGAGAAACAGAGAGAGGTCAAGCTTGAGAAGACAACATTTTCAGAGTAAGAACACGAGTCCCAAGACAGCCTAGTAGCACAAAAATCGATTAGGGTATTGTTGAGTGTGAGGGTCGTATCGTACGGATTTCTTGAGGGTCGTACAACAAATTTTTGTGCACAAATTTTGAGAAAATGAAACAATAGTTTTGTGGAGGCCGTATAGTATGGATTTGACAGTTCATACAACAACAAAAGGACAGTAGTTCGTACAGCAAGGTACATAACGCATTTCAAGGCGTGGCATAATTTTTGAGGGGCATTTAATGCACATAAAAGAGGGTACAACAAACACATAAAAGAGGCACGATTTTTGAGTATTTCCGTACAACATTTATGGTTGTAGAAGTCATACAGTTGTACGGATTTCTTGTACAGATTTCGAGGAGCTGCATTCTGGAATTTTTCTGAAGAAGATGGGCATAAATTTGCTGAGATAAGTTTGTATTTTTGTTGAAGATTAGACTGTTGTAAAAGAAATTTCTCAGAAGCTCAATAATAATAAAAAAATCCCTCTCTCACTGGTTTTCCCCATGTGGGTTTTTCCAGGGTCGAAGTTAGACCGAAAATTCTTGTGTCTAAATTTTCTGAGTTTTGCATACTGCTGATATTTTATTTTTGCATTGAAAACGATGTTCAGAATCCTCATGTTTCAGTTCTGAAGTTTATTTTCTACTAAGTTTATTTTTATATGCTGAAACTGTGCTGAAACAGTGATGAAACTGGGTTTGGGCATTTAACTTTGGTTGAAAAATCAGGGAGACTGAAACTGGGTTGGGGTCTAAAATTTTAACATGGTATCAAAGCTGAGTTGAAGGGAAGCATAAATTTCAGCAGACAGAAAGTTGGGACAACAGTCACTTTACAAGGAATATTTTTGAATTTGTGATTTTCAACAGAAAGAGGGTCATGGCTACTGGTTTGAGGGTTGAGGACAGACTTGATGGGGAAACAAATTTTGGTTCTTGGAAGGAGAGGATGATCTTGCTTTTGCAAGAGAAAGAGTTGTGGGACATTGTGGAGAATACCACTACTCATCCTGTTGTGGTACATGCTGATGCTACTCTTCTTGTAGCCTATACTAAGAAGAGTATCAAGGCTAAGAGATTTATTCTTGATGCCATCAAGGATCATTTGATTCCTCACTTGACGGGGAAGACACATGCCTATGAGATGTGGGAGTCTTTGACTAAATTGTACCAAAGTACAAATGAGAACCGGAAAATGGTTTTGAGGGAAAAACTAAAGAGCATAAAAATGACCAAGGCTGAAAATGTGGTCACATACCTTACTAGATTAACACAGGTGAGGGATGAAATTGGAGATGTGGGGGAATCCATAGCTGACAGTGATCTTGTGAGAACAACATTGAATGGAGTCTCCAAACAATGGGTTGTTTTTGTGGAGGGCATTTTTGCTAGGGAGAAGCTTCCCGGTTGGGAACGTCTTTGGGATGAATTTGTACCGGAGGAGACCCTGAGAGGTTATGTACATGGAAGTTCATATACTGGTCATGAGGAGGAGAATGTGGCTCTTGCTACCACTAGCAAGAAGAAGTTCAGAAAGGGTCCAAAGGGAGGACAGAATCCCAAGGGTGAAGGGAAAAAAGACATGAGCAAAGTCAAGTCCTTTGCTTGCCATAAGTTTGGGCACTATGTAGGACAGTGTCCAAACAAGAAGAAGAAACAAACAATAGCTTTAGCAGAGGTGGAAGAGTTTTCCACCAAGTTTGACAAGGAATTTTCCTTGATTGTGTGTCTTTCCTAGAGGACCACTACTCCCGATACTTGGCATATTGACAGTGGTGCCTCTCGCCATATGACAGCAGTTCGTGAGCACTTGACAGATCTTACTCAGTGTGGATATGCAGAGGTAGTTCTTGGAGATGACCAGGAGGTCAAGGTGGTTGGTTGTGGGACCATATCATTTCGGGGGGAGTCTTTGCCTCCCATGACTTTGACAGAGGTTATTTATGTTCCGGGCTTGAAGAAGAACTTAGTGTTAGTTTCTACTATTGAGGAGAAGGACTATGATATCTTGTTCCGTGATGGGAAGGTGCTTCTTTTCCCCAGAGGGTCTAGCATCACTTCGGCCAAAGTGATTGGTACTAGACATGAGAGGCTGTACAAGTTTTTGTTCGAGCCGTCGAGAGCATTGATTCATTCTACCAGCAGTAGCAGTGACCTATGTGAGATATGGCACAAGAGGATTGCACATTTGCACCATGGGGCTTTGCGAGTTCTAAGGGATATGGTGACGGGAGTTCCGGATTTCAGTTCAGACCACCATGAGTTTTGCAAGGGGTGTACCTCGGGAAAGTACACCAAGACTTATTTTCCAAGTAGTGATAGTAGAGAAGCAGGGATACTTGATCTTATACATTCAGATATATGTGGCCTGATGTCTTCGGCATCGTTGACTGGATCCCTATACTACGTTGTATTCATTGATGAATTCTCTCGGAAGTCCTGGATTTTCTTCATGAAGACCAAAGGACAGGTCTTCAGTCAATTCCAAGAGTTCAAAGCTCTTGTGGAGAACCAGACAGGGAAGAAAATCAAAGTCCTGAGATAGGACAATGGGTGTGAGTATACCTCCAAGGAGTTCATGGATTTTTGTGTTGGAGAGGGCATCAGGAGGGAGTTGATTGTTCCTTACAACCCGCAGCAGAATGGGGTTGCAGAGAGGAAGAACAGGGCCATTGTTGGGGCTGCGAGATCCATGCTACATGATCAGGGGCTGCCACTATTTCTATGGGTTGAGGCATGCTACACTGCAGTTTATCTGTAGAACAAGAGTCCTCACATGGCTGTGGGGAGCATGACTCCTGAGGAGGATTTCTCTGGGAAGAAGCCTGAGGTGGGGAACTTTCATATTTTTGGGTGCATCACTTATTCATATGTCCCTTCTGAGAAGAGTAAAAAGATGGAGCCCATGGCAGAGAGAGGGATATTTGTTGGGTACATTGAGACTTCAAAGGCTTTCCATATTTACCTTCCTTCCTTGAGAAAGACTGTCTTCAGGAAGGATGTTAGATTTGAGGAGGACAGAGCCTTTAGGAAGTCTAGAGGGACAGAGAGAGGTGAGAAGTATTCACCTCAGATTTAGGTGAGCCCACAACAGACTATAGTGACACAGAGTTTGGGGCCACCAACTTCGGTGACGACAAGTTCAGAGGTGACAGGGCCATAGAGTTCAGGTTCGCAAGCTACTAGTCCATAGGTTTCAGGATCAGGTACTTCAGGGTCTACTACATGATCATTGTCTTCAGCTGATGGGGTTGAGCAGGGAGAGTCCCCTCCACAGAACACTACTTTAGACAGGAGGAAGCCCAAGTGGCTTCAGGACACTTTGAGGGAGGCATATGGTTTAGTGGGGAATCCCAGACAGGTAGTGAGGGAGAGTAAACCTCCCGAGAGGTTTTGCAGCTACATCGCGATGGTGAGCAGTATTCGGGAGTCTGAGCCTTCCACTTTTGAGGAGGCCTCTAGTAGACAGTTATGGATAGATGCCATGATGGAAGAGTACAATTCCATCATGAAGAACGATGTCTGGGAAGTTGTTCCTAGACCTGAGGGGAAGTCAGTGGTGACTTCTAAATGGATCTACAAGATAAAGCATGCTTTGGATGGAAGCATTGAGAAGTACAAGGCTCACTTTGTGGCTCAGGGGTTTTCACAAGTTGAGGGAGTTGACTATGATGAGACCTTTGTGCCAATTTCTAGATACACTTCGATCAGGGCAATGATCTCCATTGCAGCAGAGATGGGTTGGAAGATCCACCAGATGGATGTGAAGATCGCATTTCTGAATGGTCTTATAGAGGAGGAGGTGTATATTGAGAAGCCATTGGGATTTGAGGTGAATGGGAGAGAGTCTCATGTGTGTAGACTGAAGAAGGCATTGTATGGACTGAAACAAGCTCCCAGAGCTTGGTATTCGAGGATAGATGCCTATTTGCAACAATTGGGTTTTGAGAAGAGTGAGGCGGATCCCAACCTATACTTCGTTGTGGTTGGAGAGGATCCTCTCATTCTTCTGCTTTATGTGGATGATCTTTTCATTACAAGGGAAAAGAGACTCATCAACAGTTGGAAGGAGAGCCTTGCTTCAGAGTTTGAGATGACTGATATCAGACTGATGCATTACTTCTTGGGATTGGAGGTTTGGCAGGAGCCTGGACACATCTTCCTGGGATAGGGGAAGTATGTGTGTGATATTCTGAGAAGATTTCAGATGGGAGATAGCAGGCCCATGACCACTCCCATGATTACCAACAGGAAGAATCTTCATGCTTCTGAGTCACAGTTGGTGGATTCCACTTTGTATCATCATTTGATCGGGTCATTGATGTATTTGGTTAATACCAGGCCTGATATTTGTTTTGCTATCAACACTCTCAGTCAGTTCATGGTGGAGCCTATGAGAGTGCACTGGGTGGTAGTAAAGCATGTGCTCAGGTATCTTTGTGGTATGGTAGATTATGGTTTGGACTATCATAGAGGAGATGGAGTTCGTATGGTTGGCTATACAGACTTAGATTGGGTAGGATGTGGCAGTGACAAGAAAATCACTTCAGGGTGCTGCTTCGGATTAGGATCAACAGTTGTGTCTTGGTTCATTCGTAAGCAAAAGTTGGTGGCTTTGAGTTCGACAGAGGCTGAGTATATGGCAGCTAGTCATGCTAGTTGTGAGGCCCTTTGGCTTCGCAAGATTCTAGTGGGATTGTTCGGTGTGCAGTTGAGGCCTACCATGATTTACTGTGATAATCAGAGTTGCATCAAACTCTCGGAGAATCCAGTTTTTCATGACTGGTCTAAGCATATCGAGATTTTCTATCACTTCATCCGTGATTATGTTCAGAGAGGATTTGTGGAGCTACAGTACATATCTACAGAGGAGCAGGTTGCAGACATACTCACCAAGGCATTGGGCAGAGGCAAGTTTGTATTTTTCAGGGACAAGCTTGGAGTGGTGAGTAACACTTTCCTTGGTATGAGGGAGTGTTAAATTTTTAATTAAATA
>SNQJ01S0045358.1:0-29833 GCA_010110895.2 Picea sitchensis | reverse complement strand
CGTGATTATGTTCAGAGAGGAGCTGTGGAGCTACAATACATATCTACAGAGGAGCAGGTTGCAGACATACTCACCAAGGCATTGGGCAGAGGCAAGTTTGTATTTTTCAGGGACAAGCTTGGAGTGGTGAGTAACACTTTCCTTGGTATGAGGGAGTGTTAAATTTTTAATTAAATAAAGTACCAAGGCAAGTGTTTCTCTTCCCTAGGAACATAAGGGGGAGAAAGTGCCTAATGTGGGTCCTAGTCAATTAATTTGTGAGATGCAAATTAAAAGGTGACTTTATGACTAAAGTGAGGGTGAGTGAAGAGACACCAAATCTCATCCACCCATCTAATCTAATTTCAACCGTTAGATTAGAAAACCCCTCACCTTCCCTCATGAGGTCGACTAGGGCAAGAGGGCACACCCATTATTGGGTAGTTTTTCATATTCTTGTTGAGAGAGCAAGAGAGAGAGGTCGAGATTAAGAAGACAACATTTGCAGAGTAAGGGCATGATTCCCAGAATAGTTGAGTAGCACAGAAATCGAGGAGGGTATTTCTCAGTGTGAGGGTCTTACCGTACAGATTTCTTGAGGGTCGTACAACAATTTTTTGTTCAAAGATTTCGAGAAAAGGAAACAACAGTTTTGTGGAGGCCTTACAGTATGGATTTGACAGTCCGTACAGCAGCAAAAGGACAACAGTTCGTACAAAAAGGTACAACATGCATTTCAAGGCATGGCACAATTTTCGAGGGGAATTTAATGCACAGAAAAGAGGGTACATCAAACACAGAAAAGAGGCACAATTTTTTAGGAGTTCTATAAAACATTTATTGTTGTAGCAGCCGTACAGTTGTACGGATTTCTTGTAAAGATTTTGAGGAGCTGCATTCTGGAATTTTTCTGAAGAAGACGAGCATAAATTTTCTGAGATAAGTTTGTATTTTTGTTGAAGATTAGACTGCTGTAAAAGAAATTTCTCAGAAACTGAATAATAATAAAAAATCCCTCTCTCACTAGTTTTCCCCTTGTGGGTTTTTCCAGGGTCGAAGTTAGACCGAAAATTCTTGTGTCTAAATTTTCTCAGTTTTGCATACTGCTGATATTTTATTTTTGTGTTGAAAACGATGTTCAGAATCCTCATGTTTCAGTTTTGTAGTTTATTTTCTGCTAAGTTTTTTTATATATGCTGAAACTGTGTTGAAACAATGTTGAAACTATGTTGAAACTGGGTTTGGGCATTTAACTTTGGATGAAAAATCAGCGAGACTGAAACTGGGTTGGGGTCTGAAATTTTAACAAAAAAGAAAAACAAGAATACACAGTGCTTGGTGAAATCACTAAAAAAGAAATTCCAAAGGAACCAAAAAATCAAAATGTATAACAACAGGAGCAGAAGGTACCTCAAACAACTGCAAGTGTTGTTAGAAAATCTACCACGCTAAGTATACCCCCCGAATGATACTCTCCTTCATTGTATTATTTATTGTTGATTGATTCTGGTGAACCAGAATGTTATGAAGAGGCAATGCAGGTAGACACCAAAAAGAAGTGGGAGCAAGGAATGAAAGAGTAAATGGATTCCTTGGTAAATAACCATACTTGGGACTTGGTTCAATTGCTTGCAGGAAAAATAACATTGCAGAATAAATGGGTTTACAAGTTAAAGGAAGAAGATGGAGGAATAACATTGTACAAGGCTAGACTTGTTCTAAAGGGGTTTGCACAAAAGAAAGGTATAGATTTTGATGAAATATTTTCTCTTGTTTTTAAAATGACTTCAACTAGGACTATTTTAAGTCTTGTGGCAGTAGAAGATTTGCATATTGAACAATTAGATGTTAAAACAACTTTTCTCGATGGGGATTTGGAGGAAGAGATTTATATGCAACAACCACATGGGTATGAGGTCAAAGGGAAGGATAATTTGGTATGCAGGTTGAAGAAGAGCTTGTATGGTCTAAAACAATCTCCAAGGCCGCAATGGTATTTGAAGTTTGATAGGTTTATGACAGAACAAGGTTATAGTAGATGTCATTATAATCACTGTGTTTATTTCAAAAATCTAGAAAATGGAAGCTATATTATCTTTCTATTGTATGTAGATGACATGCTTGTTTTTTGGGGGGAGGGTTTATGAAGTTGCTCGCAAGGAAGGGGATGAACACTTAGGTCTATGAAGTCAAAATTTAAAATAATGACTGACCGATAAAACTCTCCAGAGGATAAAGGCTAAATGAGGTGATGAATCTAAGTTATAAATTTGTATTTATGAAGAGTGTAAGAAGAAAGATAAAACAAGTAACTGCATCACAACATTACTGGAATGAATTCTGAATTAGTTAGGAAGAAAATTAGACAGTTTAAATCGCTTAAGCCGAGAGCATCATAAGATGAATTCTGATCTTTTAACTATCCAATTTAAACAGAAGAAAATGAAAATGGAATTAAAGAACACGGTAAATACATACGATGAGAGGAGACAAAACTCCTATCACCACCATTAGAATTTTTTCATAGAGACTTCAAAAGCTTCTGCATATGTATTCAATTCAGCTCTAGAAATTTACAATTGAGTTCAGAAAACAACTAAGAGGTGAGCCTGCACTTCTGCCAACCCTTAATACATTGGGAACTTCTAATACATATACAATTCAAGTTCGTTTAGTTAGAAACCAATTACAATAGTTGAATTGAAATGTTTCACCTTATAAAACTGAGTACAATGATTACGAATGACAGTTTTCAGAAAAATGTTTCATGATCCAACTGTCGATTCCTCTGATGCTTTATCTCTTTCCTCTGCTACATTCTCTTTGAAATGTCACTTGTACTCTTTCTAATCTAATTCCATTTATTCATATTCTCCTTAAATATTTGGGAATAATATATTTGAATAAAAATAATTACCAAATATTTTTTATCTTGTAGAATTAAATTTCCATATTGTAATTCATGCCCATGGTTTTTAAAAACCATTTATTTCTTGTTTATCGTGGTTTTGAAAAGCATGTATGTGAAAAAAAATTATTGTATCTTGTTTTTTCCGTATTTACCATTTCACTGTGAAAACCATTTACTAGTTTGTTTCCCATGGTTTTGAAAGCCATGTCTTGGTTACCATCTTTGGTAAAATACTTTTAATCTTCTTCTTTTACTTCTGTAAAACCTTTGGATAAAAATTTATCGTCTTCCTTTCACATGCATCTTCCCATTTATTTATTTTCCATGGCAATAAACATTAATCTCTTTGCTTTGTAAAATTTAACTTTTACCTCTGTAAAACATTTTCACTGTGAGGAAGAATTTCATTTATTGGAAATTCCATAATTATTATTGAAAGTAACTCCTAGAAAATATGTCACACATAAACCATATGATAAATGGTTTAATTTATTATTTCGGGCTTGATATGGAGTGGTGTACTCCACACCACTTTTACCACTGAAATTCATCACGTAATAACACGTATCCAATCACCAAAACCATGGTCCAAATTTCGGCCCAACTTCAAATAATTAACCTTCGTTTACTTTCAACCCCCAAAATGTGTGTGTTCCCTCCATCCACCCTTTCAATTTTCAACTCTAAAAATTGAGATCAGTGCCCATGATTTGACTTGAGGTCGTGAATTAAATATTGGATTAAATATTAATACAAATATTTTAATATAAAAATATTTATATTACTAATAATAAACTATTTTTCCATTTTCTAAGGACTTTGGGCATATGAGGCTTATCACATGAATTTGTGGATAGGATAAAGGTGCTTAAGCTTAATAAAAGGAATATTTTTAATTTTCAACAGGAATATGATAATAAGGGTAAAAATGAATGAAGTGATGGGACCAAAGGATTTATATAAGCATTAAGGCTAGATATAGGTTTGGGATATTTCCCATTTTTTGACTCATAAAGGACATGACTATTTTGGATGATCAGTCGAGTGAAGGATTTAGGTGATGGGAGCTTGACGGAGCTGGTGAAAAAAAATTAAAGTCTGAGTGGAAGGATAGCACAAGGACAAGATGCTTTGGAAAAATTAATGCAAATTAGCATGTGATAATGGGGGTATCGACACCCTGCATCTACATCTCCTTGTGTGAAATTCAATAGTTATTTTGATTAGCTCAATTTTTGTTGGAAATAATAATTACAAGTCAATGATCTTTACGTCTCCACCGATTTTCCTGTCAGTTAGTTAGTCAGTATGTTAGACTGCAACTATAGGTTATTTAGCTTTCTCTTACATTTACGTAAACTCAGTTTTTTCAGTCAGCAAGAAGGGGATTTATTAAATGGAGCTGATATTAATATTTCTCATGTCCATTTAAGTAGATGAGAAGTCATTTAAATTTATTTGTGTCTTAAATGATAAAATCGACTAGCTTCTGTAAGAAGTCTTAGTCTTTACCCATATATGTTAGTGTCTGTAGACAATCAATATACATATAAAGAGAAACAAAGAGAACATAGACGATATCAGAGAAGCAACAACTAAAGGTAATCAAAGAATTCTGAGAGCACATGCTCTGTATGTGTACTCAGTAAGTTGCATAAATTGCTTAGAAGTCTCTGGAGCTGAAGCTCGTCTTAGTTATTGTATTTTTCGTTAGGAGTATCACGGATCGCCAAGTTTAATATATATCAAGTATTTTTAGTGTTTTCATACTCACATGTATTTCTGAGTTTATGTGTTG
Source organism: Picea sitchensis (assembly GCA_010110895.2). Taxonomy (NCBI): domain Eukaryota; kingdom Viridiplantae; phylum Streptophyta; class Pinopsida; order Pinales; family Pinaceae; genus Picea; species Picea sitchensis. Next base: position 25,145 of record SNQJ01S0045358.1, on the reverse strand, counting down.
AGCATAGTACTATGTTGTGTTACATCTATAAATCGTTTATTAAGTGTTTTATCATAGCGTGCAGTAAATTGAGGAGTTTTCCTTTGGCACAATACGTCCAAAGAGTTCAATAATGAATTTTATGGCACACAATATTTTTCAACTGTGTTGTGCACAGTTTCCCTATGCAGTGTAGATCCGAGATCTGGTATAAGAGCAGGTTTTATCAAAAAATGTTTCAAGACCAACAACTTTGTTGAAAGGTGAAAATGGATTCTACTTCAAATCTGCAACCTCCCACTTTTACAAGAAATAATTATGAGTTATGGTCCTTGACCATGTAGGCATTGTTTCAAGTTCAATATGTATGGAATATAATCGTGAATGGTTATGTGGAGCCAACAGATCAGGCAATGAACAATGCACTCACACTAGCTGAGAAGGATTCCTTAAAAGATCAAATAAAGAAGGATGGAGAGGCGATGTTTTTCATACATCAAGCCTTGCATGAGAGCATACTCCCACCAGTTGCATCAACAAAGAAGGCCAAGGCAGCATGGGACATATTGCAAACATATTACCAAAGTATGGAAAAAGTCAAGACTTCAAAACAACAAATTCTTAGAAGATATTTTGACACTCTGTCAATGAAAGATATAGATTCAGTAGATTCCTTTTATACCCATGTCATTGGCCTGATAAATCATATTAAGTCTCATGGAGAAACCATAAATGATAGAAAGTTTTTTGCAAAGGTACTTAGAAGTATTCCTCCTAAATTTGATACCCTAGTTGTGACTCTAGAAGATAACAAAGACTTGAGTCAGTTTAGTCTAGATGAACTACAAGATTCCCTCATTAATCATGAACACAGATTGAACAGGTCAAATATGTAATTAGAGAATGCATTTTTTACGTAGTCATCTATAATCCGTGGAAGAGGAAGGGGGAGAGATAACTCTAGAGGCAGAGGACGGAGTTATGTCAGAGGTAGATGCAACAATAGTCCTGTAAATAGTGATGGAAGAGGACAAAACCCAAATACCAGTCATCCAAGTAGTCAGAGAACTGAAAAATCAAATATTTAGTGTCATTACTGTAAAAACTATGGACATTATGCATATGAGTGCAAAAAGAGACAGCATAATTAGAACAAGAAAGGTCAAGATCAGTCACATAGAATGAATAGTCCCTCCAGCCCTATGTGTATGGCACATGCTGAAGCCATGCCTATAGCATCTCTAGTTGAATACAATATTTCTCAAGCAATTCCATGTGACATATGTATTTAGATTTAGGTTGCAGTAACGACATGACACGAAACATATAATTGTTTTCTAGTTTGGATAATTCAATCCAAACCAAGTTTACACTTGGAATGAACATCCAAGTCACTGTCTTAGGAAAAGGAAGTATAAACATTTTAACTAAGAAAGGAGAACAACATGTTATTCCTGATGTTTATTATGTTTTTTTTTTTAAGCATAAGTTGATGAGGACATGATAGTTGTTACAAAAAGGATACATAATCTACATGGAAGATAATCACTATGTGATTATGGAAATATATCCAAGAAATCAGCTTATTGTCAAAATTCATATGACAAGTAACAAAATGTTTCCATTGACATTGAATCCAACAAAGAATAAAAATACAGTGCAAGCTTTCTATAACAAAAAAGATGTGTAGTTAGACACTTCATTTACAACAAAAGGTGCATGCAGTTCCAATGAAGAAAATAATGCATGCAATATCAAGAAAGGAGAAAATGGCACACATATGCAAGCAACATTTCAATCTGAAGTACAAGATGATTCCTGGTTATGAAATTTCAGATTTGGAAACTTGAACTTTGGAGGTCTGAAGCTACCACACACAAAGGATATGGTAAAAGGTTTTCCATTGATTGAAAAACCAGAAATAATATGTGAAGGTTGTATTTTAGGATAAGAACATAGAGAATCATTTCCAGTTGGAATGTCATACATAAAAAAATATCCACTGGAAATAGTAAATTCAGACATTTGTGGACCTATTCAAACTCCATCTATAGGAGGAAGTACTTATTTTCTGGCATTCATTGATGATTTCTCATGAAAGACATGGTTGTATTTCCTAAAACTTAAATTTGATGCATTGGGTTGTTTTCAACAGTTCAAATCACTTGTGGAGAAGCAGAGTGGTTATTACATCAAGTGTCTAAGAACTGATAGAGGAGGATAATATATATTCAAGAGAGTTTTAGAATTTTTGTAAAGTTCATGGAATCTACAAGAAATTTACCGTGCAATATACACCACAATAAAATGGTGTCGCGGAGAGAAAGAAAAGAACCATCATGGAAATGACACTCAATATGTTGGTAGCTAAACATTTGTCAAATGAGTACTAGCTTAAGGCAGTAGCAACTGCAATATATATTATGAATAGATTTCTGACAAAGAGTGTGAAGAAAAAACTTCCTCAAGAATCATGGACATGTATGAAGCATAATGTGTCGCAGTTAAACATTTTTGGTTGTCACATACACACATGTTCCAGATGAGTTGAGAAATAAGTTGGACAACAAAGGAAATGAATGTATATTTGTTGGGTATTCTGAAGAAACAAAAGGATACAACTTGTATGATCCTATTGCAATAAAAGTCATAATAAACTGTGATGTTCAGTTCGTGGAGAATGAAGCATGGGATGGAAGAATATCAAAGACAATCAGAGTTATTGATGCAATGGAGCATGATGACACATAAGAAGAAGTGGTTCAAACACCAAATACAATTCAGTGGGAAGTCCCCTCTACACCTGGCACTACGACACAAATCACAACACAAACTACTCCAGTAAGATCAACGGGTTCACAGCCTACACTTAGAGCACAAAAAAATCAAACAAGCAGTCCAAGTAGTTCTACATCTCTATATCCAACATTAGCAATTTTGTTTACGAAGAAAGACAAGAAGTATGCGCAACATCTATAATGAGGACACAACAAATTCATTTTCATTTTTTGCTTTGTTTTCACAAATAGATGATCCATTAACTTTTGAAGAAGTTGTCAAAGATGATGTATGGGATCAAGCCATGGATGAAGAAATCAAATGCATAGAGAATAATTATACATGGAAGTTGGTATATGTACCTGAATACAAGGATGTGATAAGTGTCAAGTGGATTTATAAAACCAAGAAAGATGTAGATGGAAATGTTTAGAAGCACAAGGCAGGGCTAGTTGCAAGAGGTTTTACACAACAACTTGGAATTGATTTCAATGAAACATTTGCACCAGTTGCGCACATGGACATGGTCAGAAATGTGTTATCCACTGCCACATAGAAGAGATGGTCATTTTATCAAAATGGATGTAAATTCCTCTTTTTTAAATGGACACCTAGAAGAAGAAGTGTATGTGGAACAACCACAAGGTTATGAGGTTCCAGGACAAGAAAACAAAGTGTACAGGTCGAAGAAGGCACTGTATGGATTAAAACAAGCTCACAAATCTTAGTATGGTCACATAGATTCCTATCTCACACATAATGGATTTCAGAGAAGTGAATGTGAGCCAACATTGTACATCAAAGTAAATCAACAAGGTAACATGTTAATGTTTTTCTTATTTGTAGATGATTTGATATTTATGGGTGATTTTTGCATAGAAGAATTTAGGTCAGTCATGAAGGATGAGTTTGAAATGACTGATTTGGGGCTTATGAGATATTTTTTGGGTATTGAATTTCACGAGTCCAAAGATGGTATATTTATTTCACAATCTAAGTATGCGCATGAAATTTTGAAAATATTCAACATGATAAATTCAAAAGAATCCCCAACACCTGTCATAATAGGATTGAAGTTAAGCAAGGAGGATAAAGCATCCAAGGTGAATCCCACAATATTTAAAAGACTTGTAGGTAATCTTATTTATCTAACATCAACCAGGCCTGATATTATGTATGGAGTGATCCCGATTTCAAGGTTCATGGAAAATCCAAAAGAATCACATTGGGAAGTAGTAAAGAGAATTTTGAGATATGTGAATGGAACAAAATATTTTGGCATTATGTATTCTACTTCAAAATATTTCAAAATTATTGGATATGCTAACAATGATTATGGAAGCAACATAGATGATAGGAAAAGTACCTCTGGGTACACATTTTATTTTGGAATAGGTATGGTATCATGGGCATCAAGAAAAAAAACCATACCGACTCTTCTTCAACAGAAGCAAAGTATGCCGCAACTACAAGAACAGATTGCCAAGAACTTTGGATGAGAAGAATTTTAAAATACTTGATGCAAGAACAACAAGAACCAACAAGAATATTTTGTGACAAAAATTCAGTCATCATGTTATCAAAGAATCATGTTTTTCACAAGAAAACCAAGCACATTGATACAAGGTATCATTTTATCAGAGTATTAGTGAATAACAAAGAGATTTGTTTAGAATTTTGTTGGTTAAAAGAACAAGTCACATATATTTTTACAAAATCTTTAGCAAGAGATTCATTTCATCATTTGGGTAGTAGTTTAGGAGTGTGCGCAGAAACAGATGATTCAGAATTAAATCAAGTTCAAATTTTTTATGTAAATTTTTGTTTCATGTAAATCCCACCTACTTATAATTAAGGGGTAGTGTTGGAAATATTAATAACAATTCAATGAGATTTACGTCTCCGCCAATTTTTCAGTCAATCTTTGAGTCTGCAACTACAATTTATTTAGTTTTCTCTTACGTTTACGCAAAATTAGTTTTGTTAGTCGACAAGCAGGGAATTTATTAAATGGATATGATCTTAATATTTCTCGTGTCCAGTTAAGTAGATGATAAGTTAGTAAAATTTATTTGTATATTAAATGATAAAATCGGCTAGATTTTGTAAAAAGTCTCATTCTTTACCCATGTATGTCTGATTCTGTAGATAGTCGATATACATATAGAGAGAAACAAAGAGAAAAGAGTCGATAGTAGAGAAGCAACAATTCAAGGTAGTTGAAGAAGTCTGAGAACATAATCTTTGTATGTGTATTCAGTAAGTTGCAGAAGCTTCTTAGAAGTTGTTGGAGACGAATCTCCTCTTAGTTATTTTATTTTGTATTAGCGTGCAGCGCCAATTTTAATACATATCAATTATTTTGAGTGTGGTCATACTCACATGTATTTTTGAGTTATGTGCTAAGCATAACACTGTGTTGCTCTGCATCTATAAATCATTTATTAAGTGTTTTATCACAATGCATAGTAAATTAAGCAGTTTTCCTTCTGCGCAGTACATCCTGAGAGTTCAACACTGAAGTTTTTGGCGCGCAGTATTTTGCAACTTCATTATGCATAGTTTCCCTGTGATTGTGCTTTGAAAATGTACTTGATTTACATTTACAAAATTATGGATGTGGATAAATTGGCATTCTACATTTTCACATTCACGTCATATTGTACTTGATCTGTACAATTATGGTAATGTGTTCAAAATAAACTTGATTTGTCATGGGAAACCTAGTCAAAGGCATGTATTTTTTGTCTTAGGCTTCAACTAAAGAAATCGAAATGTACAATGTACACGACAGGTAATATGACTCAACATTTCAAACTTAGTTTCAAAAATTTGCATATATAAATTACAGGGTCTTCACTCATTGTTTGGTATAACAATCTAAATATAGAGGACAAGTACTATGACTCAACACTATAATTGTTTTTCCAAAATTTCCTGGAATTGGTTTTTCAATAACTTTCTTGTTGGTTTGTAAATGATTTTGAAGTCTTCTTAAATGTAAAATCATGTGAGATATACTCCAATATTAGTAAAATTGTGTGAAATGAACTCTAAAATTAGTAAAATTATGTGAAATAAACTCTAAAATAAAGTAAAATTTGAGCATGGCCAATAATATGTACTCTTTCTTTGTATGTTATTCTTATACAACCTCACTTGGAGGGCATGTAATATTTATACTTCTATATTGTTAAGTCACTTTAAAAGTTCAAATTTCAATATTTATACACCATTATGTTAATCTGTTGATTAACCATTCACATTAATTTTAATTTATTATTTATATTTAATATTTATTTGATATATATCTTTGTAAAGAAAAATAAACTATGATGATAATATTACATATTTACCATATGTTAATATGTTGATTGAAGAACCACACTAATTTTAATTCATTATTTATATTTAATATTTAGTTGATATATATTTCTAAACAAAAATAAGCCATTATCATTATAATTATAATTATGATAATATTATAATTTTAATTTATTATTTATATTTGATATTTATTTGATATATATCTTTGTAAAGAAAAATAAACTATGATGATAATATTACATATTTACCATATGTTAATATGTTGATTGAAGAACCACACTAATTTTAATTCATTATTTATATTTAATATTTAGTTGATATATAGTTCTAAACAAAAATAAGCCATTATCATTATCATTATAATTATAATAATATTATAATATTATATATTTATCACATATAAATTTATGATATTAGTGTATGCTATTAATGATATTAGTGTATGATATTAGTGAAGTCATTTCAAGAATGATAGTATTCTTGAATATTTGGGTAAGTTAAATTTTATTAATATAAATTTTAATATAATCTTTTTCGCATATAAAGTTATGAAATTAGTGAAGTCATTTCAATACAAATAACTATATTCTTGAATATTTGGGTAAGTTAATTTTGTTTAATATAATATTTATTATAATATTTTTATTTTTTTAAATAAAGTTTGGATGTAATATTTATACTTACAAAAAGTTAATTAATATGTTCATCACAATATCTTGTAAAGATCATATTAACTATCATTATTTGCATATTATTAATATTATTCTCATCACAATATGTTGTAAACATCATATCAATTATCATTATTTAGATATATAGGTGTTATCATTATTTAGATATATAAGTGGTTATATATGATTATTTAAAAAAACAAAAAACCTAAACTTAAATATAAAGAAGATAATATAAAACCTTAATTCTATAAATAAGATGAAATGATACTTTGTTTGAAATATTTGATGATATATATATGGTTTGACTAAAAAACTATTACTATATTTAGAGATTGCTTATGTATCTATGAATGATTTTATGATTAAGTGTGATATTTGATTCTAATGATACTTGCCCTTTCTCTTCAAAACATTACATGATTAACTATTTAATTGATTTTATTTTATTTTTAATAATTTATATTCAATATTTCAAATGTGAAATTAAAGCATATATTATACTACTCATAAGACTAAAGAAATATTATCCTTGTGTCTATCTTGCAAAAAGTTCCAAACTTTTTCTTATGACCTATCACTACATATTACATTAATCTTATGCATTTAAAAACCAACCTTCAAAAAGAGATTATAACAACCTGATGGTTGCCCAATCAAATTAAAGATTCAAAACTCAACATGAAAAACCCTACATCAAAACGGGTATCTATCATGAACACTGACTTGAGAACCTGCTAACCTCTCAATGACCAGATACATTATATAGATTAGAATATATTGATTGTAATCTAAACTTATATAAATGGATATGTTTTCAATGTTGATTTGCAAATGAAATTTTGTATTTCAACATTATTTATATTTGAAAAAAAATCATTAGTTTGTGTGGGATAGAGGGAGGTTCATGTAAGGAAAGATTTAAACTACAAACAAGAGTAGTATCTAGTCTCATGTATGGTACTAAGAGTAGATGGTATTAGAAATCCCATGCCCCCCTTGAATGTAGTCCCAATAATGAGTACAAAGAACACTAAATTCCTTGTGGATATTATATAGGCTAAAATCAAATTTTGGTCATGGACTAATTCTAATTGGCTAAGAGTCCATCTTTTTCAGATGCAAAGAAACACGTTAACCATGCAAGACCCCAAGGCATATGACAGGAGTGAAATTCTACATTCTTTCAAACCACCATCAATTCATTTAAGGAGGCATGGTTTTCCTTAAATACGATGATGAGTCCACTCACATTCATCGATAACAATGAGTGATGAGTGTCCTCATTATCAATTGACAACTGAATTATGATAAGTTTTTCCACCTTCAAAATAAAATAAAAATTCATACATATAAGATGATTCATAACTTTCAACAAAATGTTTGAAATTCACAAAAGACAGGTCGACTATCCCATGATGAAGTTCCTGATCGGGAGAGACGGAATGGGACATTGAACAAATACTCTCTCTGCACATTCAAACTAATATTAAAAAATTTACCGCCAGATGGGGTGTCAGAGTGGGCATCGTGGCAAGATTTGGGCGAAGGTACTGGGCATCGTGGCATGGAGCCACGTGATGGGCTTATGCCACAGCCCACCACCCCACCCGGAGTTTAATTGATCTTTATTATGATGCGAGGGAGCATTAACACAACAGCCCTTTCCCCTTCGCTGCGAATTTGAATGGTATGGTTCAATATATTTGGGACTCACTTCTGTATGCTGGCCGCAAGGCTCATCCCTTCGTAGCACAAGTCTATCTCTGTTCCTTTTCACTGGAGCGAGGCGGTCCCTGTCATACTCCTCCACGGAGCGGTCTTAGTTTCCTCGACCAGTTGCACCAAGTATCCAATGACACGATCCAGGGGCAGACCGAGGCGGGGCTCTCCCTGGAGGCCTCGAAGGCCCTCAATCACGCCCCCTGAATCGACCTCCACTGATTCCTCCCCACGCCAGCAGTCTAAGTCTACCCCTGTCTCTCTGCAAGCTCCGCAGTTCAATTCCATGGCTATAATTTCACGAACGCCAATTTCAGTCCTACGGCTTTCTCAAGACCCCTCAGCGTATCCTTCTAGCCCCACTCAGCGTATCCTTCTAGCCCCATGCCTTTCCATGACTCTTTGGGCAACCTGGGCGGCGGTCCTTCTCTTCAAGGTGAGCCCAATTGGGCAGGTCCTCGTTTCCCTGAGACCTTTGATAGGGCACAATTCAAACATAGACTGTCTGTACTGCATGACCTGGTTTTTGAACTCAGGAAAGAGGTAGCGGACCTACAATATCGCATACAGGCTACGGAAGTAAAGGTGGCGATCTTTCTTAAAATTCTCTCACCCATGCACGAGGCTTTATTCTCGGATCCTGTCGAAACCAGTCCAATGGAGAACCCCGAGGCCGCTAAAGGTGAAGCTCAGAGCAAGGTACATAGTCCAGCAGAAATAGGCCGGAAGAAAGAAGAGCGAGAGGATGACATCAAGGGAGCTGCGTGCAACGAGGAAGTTGGCAAGCAATGGGACGATGGGGCGACGTATATTGAGGAAGAGCCTTGGCTAGAAGACCTGCATGCCACGTGGTCCGGCTACCTGCCAGGTGTCTAAACTTTTAGTGTTTTTGAGTCTACTCAGGATCTAGGTCTTAGAAGATAAACAATATGATTACTCTTTTTACTGGTTTAACTTATGACTCGTTTGACTAGTAGGCTTGATGGGCTGGCTGGACTGGTTTCCCCATGGATGGGGCAATCCAGTAACTGCAACTCGATCATCTTTGTATTTTTCTACTCTGTTTCAGATTTTGAAGGCTCTTAATATACTTACACTTCTTATTTACAAAAAAAAAAATATTAAAAAATTTAGTTGTCTGTCAAAAAAACGGTAAACTATGGGCGACCACCATGGGGTTTGAGCCCACAACCATAAAGGCTAAGAGGCTTGCGCTCTACAAATTGAGCTAGAAAGGTCCTGCACAAAATTAGGGCCTCATCGATTTATTGGTTCGACATTTTCCATGCAATACACTGAAAAGGAGATTGTTGAACTGAATGAACCGTGACATAGATATGAGTTGGTGAGTTTAATCACACACAATTATTATAATTAACTCCATATATGTCAGCGTTTTCATACTATGGTGGCAAGTATTCCCAACTGTCCATTGGGTGACCAAGGTTCGATTCCCAAAAACACGAGTATCTAAAATTTGAATGGAGATGATGTCAATCTCTTACGCTAGGATGATGATTGTTTAATGTGTCATATGTACCCCTCCAATATTGTTAATGGATCTACTAGTAGGTCCCACTTCAAGGTTGCTAATCGTTCACCAGTAGTATAATTGGCCAATAGTTTTTTTCTTTTTCATTAGGAAGGAGGTACATAAGTAGAGTATTGAATTTGATTATTCTTAATCTTGAATTTAGTATTCTCCTACTTTACTTTAGGTATTATGTCATCGTCATAAATTTGCGTTGTCTTATCAATTATTGATATTTCAATGTTTTCCATGTGTTAATATCATTTCCTTGAGGTATGACTTCAACAATAGTTATTGATCAACTTTTTATTGTATCGAAACATGTAGATGTCACTTTGTTAACAAATTGTTTCTTATTTTGAAATTATTGATATTTCAATGTTTTCCATGTGTTAATATCATTTTCTTGAGGTATGACTTCAACAATAGTTATTGATCAACTTTTTATTGTATCGAAACATGTAGATGTCACTTTGTTAACAAATTGTTTATTATTTTGAAATTATGGATGCTCTCCCTTTACTAAAAATTTATTAATGATATTAGGTTTTTCCACTTTAATTTAGTGGATAAGGATTCCTTACCCTAGTTTGGATTTTAACCTCAGAACAATTCTTTGATTCAAGCAAATCAGTTAAGTTTTCTTTGTTAACAAGTTGTTAATGTTTTGCATCTTCTTTATGCTTTTTTAACTTCTTGACATTTGCAAGTAGATTTATTTTATGATTTCTGAAGAGAGAAATTTATTCATTGTTGTTAGAGAGTATTTTACTACTGTTTTTAATTTCTTCTTTATGAACATCTTTTATGTTGTCGAAGCTCTTTTATTTGTTGTTGAAATTGGTGGACTCACGCATCTTCAGAGTTCACTTAACTTTGGGTTTTAACATTTTCTTCAGCTTTATCAACAAGAAATTTGTTCAAATTTCTTAATTTCTCTTCTAATTCTTCCTAATTATGTTCTGGTCATTCCTTCTCATATTGGATTTCAACATCTTTCACATTGTGTCTATATACTAATGACGAGGGAACTTCCATGCAAATTTCAGTATAAAGACATTGAAATGTTATATTATTGTTATTATGAAAAATGTTAAATATTTATTTTTTTTCAAATTCAAAGGGAAACTCTCTAATAATTCCAACCATGACCATATTAAAATGATGTCTATGTTTTAGCATATAAAGTACACTTCGATTAGCGTCCCATGATAGGCCTATGGTTCAATTCACTAACGTTCTGTCAAGATCTGCAAATGCAAATGCAAATAGCTCATAGGATTCTATTGAAAACTTGTTCCTAACAAACATGAGTATAATATGTTTGATAACTATATTATGAAATAATTTGGGTCCTCAACTCACTCGTTCTCGAGGCTTGAAAGGTTACATATTCAAGGAGTGAATGAAATGTGAATGGAATGAGGTCGAGAATGAGAGGTATGGGGTACAACATGGAAAACGACGCTGAAAAGGTTACATATTCAAGGAGTGAATGAAATGTGAATGAAAATCGAGAGGATAAGAATGAGAGGTATGGGGCACAACATGGAAAACATTACCAGTCTGTAGCAACCCATGATGGGCCTATGGTTGAATTGGCTATTGTTTTGTCAAGATCTACAAATGCAAATAGCTTGGAGGATTCTATCAAAAACTCATTCCTATTGTTCTGACAAGACATGCAAATGAAAATAGCTTGGAGGATTCTATCAAAAACAAATTCCTAACTAACATGAATATTGGAAGGTGGCTTGATATATGGGGTTTAGGATTTGCAAAGGAGTAGGGTTTTTATGTGGAATGAGGAAACAATTGTGGATTTATCTGAAGATCCATTGGAGGGACAACAAATATGGTGTAATCAAGTGGATCTTAGGGTCATATCTAAACCTTATTCCCTCAAAAACATAAAAATTGGAGTAAACCTACTCAAGGAAGAAACCATATTTATTCTAGGTGATCTAGAAAGAGAACAATTCAATGGTTGGATTTCCAACTTGTCGAAACTATGTGTTATGATGCTAGATAATTTGTTAAACCATTTCATTGACTTGTTGGGTGATCTTGGAAGGTATATGATTCGGGATTTGAAAGGCCATGGATTTTGTTTCGAAAGCTTAGCACTACCAATGGAAATTCTAGGTCTTGATGCTCTATTTTGTCTCTTGTTACTTTCATATAATGGTACTTGAATAAAGTTATAGCTAACAATGATCTAGTTGCTATGGTTTTTTTATCTTTCTAATATTACTATGCACCCTTAAAGGAGAGACGTGTTATCTCTAAACAACTTGTATATTTTTTTTATAAATATTGCCCAACTTCCTTTGGAAACTAACCACATAATGGATTCATCAAGTATATTTTCATTATATATTATTAATACAATATATTGACTAAATTACAAAAACAAAAATTATATAAGACATGAAAACTCATATCTATGTTGTGAATCTTATGTATACAAAAGAAAATTTGGAAAACATCTTGTTAACTTTTTACATGTATTTTTTCAAAAAAAAAGAATATTTTCATTGAATAGCTGAAATATATTTTTATTTACAATATATCCTTAAAAATAATAGAAAATGATAAGAAGCATCCTTGTTTTTTCATGAACATAGTCTATGTAATACCTTTTGGAGAGAAAACATTGTCACAATGAACCATGATTTTTGCTAATAAACCATGAAAACATTGTCACATTACACGCTATTGAGCCCGCTATCTTCATGTTTTATTACTATTGTAATATATATTACATTACATGGTACTGATTACGCTAAGCTATTGATCCCACTGTCTTCCTATTCTATTATTACCTTATGTTGTTGTTGGACAATAAGATAATGATTTTATTATTATTATAAATATATTCAGTTATTATTATTATAATAAGATATATTATATTAAGTTGGAAAATAAGATAACAATCAAATCATAGACTTCAAGCCATATTTTTACTCATAGTGAAATCAATACAATTTGAGTGAGATTAATAGTGAAGAACATGTGTTTCTTCTTTGGAGGTTATAGGTTCAAATCCAAAGTGGAGTAGGTAAGTATACCTTTGTAGGCTTTAGCAGTCAAATCGTTGCGTGGAGGGGGTCCCTTGTCCCATAAAAAAGGGGATCTCATACATCAATTTGGTGTCTAGCTTGGTCTTGCGCTTATTATTATTAATACAAGTGAAATTGCTCCTCTCCATGTGGGCGAGTACTTTCAAATTTTTTATGAAGTCAAGACAACCAAAACCAAATCACGATATCTAAATAATCATGCCATCCTTAACCAAATCACAATATCTACATAATCATTTCATACTTGGCATTTCCATAATAATCCAAGTAATAATTAATAACGACTTTGTCAAATGTTTCAATGTTTTGTCCTTTTTTGTCGAAATCCAACGACATAAATATGAACCAAATCATAATTTGCTATAGTTTAAAGTGCATTTTTGAATGAATAAACGGATTCATCATGTTGAAAAATCCTTGAGGCACTTGGATTATATAGACTTAGCCACTCAAATGTGCAAATCCAACACTTTCTCACTGGATTTCAAGAAAAATTAAACAAAACAAATCCTTGTTAAAAAACAAAAATATAGAATGTTTAAGCTACGACATTAATAACAAATTATTAGCAAACCACTCAATTGTCCTTTGTATATGACTCATCACTAAGCACCTTTGGAAGCTTTGGTTGTTATTGAATTTCACTCAATGATTCCTAATATAGTTAACTGTAGAGTGGTAACAAGCGAGTAAGGGTAGACACATCCTCTCGTTAAATATGGAGTCGATAAGTAGCTAATTACCACTTGTATCAATACAGACAGAAACATAAAAGATGTTATGTATTGTATCTCTAAACTTCACGATGGAGTAAGAAAATAGTAGACTACATTTCATGGATTGAAAGACTCACTATCTTATCATCCATGAAGGGGAGAGTCCCCATTATTTAATGCACAACAACGTAGCACTCCCGTAATAAAGACCCCCAACATTGGATATGAAGAGAAAATATTGTTCATGGGACACAAAGTTTGACAATAGTCAACAAACAAAATCAAAACACATTCAACCATCAGTTTAATATTTTTTTAAGAGAAATTATTAAAGATTTAAAAATAGTCAGGAAAGATAGTAAATCATTTCATAATAAAAATGTGTGCCTATGGTAAATGCCACTCTATTAGCCTTTTATCTAGAAAAGGTATTTTCATAAAAGGGAACATTTCAATCTGGGTTGTAGCACATTACATTTCAAGTCTATTGGATCTATTGGACCTTTTTTCTTGGTTGTCAAATTTATGTTTCACAATATATACTAGGTTCTTAGGCATTCATTTCTATTCTAGATTTATCTATAGATTGAGTGATGTTGCAATTTTGTGGACTACTGTAAGGATTCTTCTATAGGTGGTATCATGCTTAAAATAGAAAATCAGTAATGATAATTTTTCCAAAAGCTTGAAATCCATATTTATAATAATAGAAATATTGTAGATTTTAACCTTGTACAATATTTACTGCAAACACATTTTCAGTAAAAGAACAGAAAATATACAATGGCAAATACAAACATTACATAGAGATTTTTCCCTTGGAAACCCAAACCGTGAAAAATAGCATATTCTATATTCATTTATGGTGTTACATTGTTTACAATACAATATACATATGGGAGCCTGGAGAATCCAAAACCCTAACCCAATGACATGGATTAGTCAAGAACCCTAATTCCTTAACAAAAAATAGAAAACCATTGGCAAAGAAACCATGTGTCGAAAAACTAGCTAAATATCTGACACGTTTCCCAAGGAAGAAAAAAATTTCTCAGGGGAACTTCCACCTGAACCCCCATGCGGGGGGCTTCGCCCCTTACATCCCCCTCAAACTTCTCTATGTGCCCGACACAATGTAGACACTACTACTCGTGCAAAGAATATAACACATACCCAACAAATATCACTAAGTGCATCCAAATAAAGTGATCACATATTGAATGTACATTATGTAAGTTCATATATGTTTTCTCTTCTTCATATTTACCTACCAAGAAATGTATTATGGCTCTTGTTCCTATTGTCTAGTTGCTAAGATATGTGCTCTACATTGAGTCTATTGTAACACATATGTCACATTTGTGTAGGTTAACCCCATCAATATTGACATATGTCTTACTCCATGCAATAGATAATATCATGGGCCTTTTCATCCAACTATCAAATTTCAAAAGAAGCCAAAAAAATAGCACATTTATCACAAGCCTGAACTAGATTATTTCCTTCGTATCATTTATTTCCTCTCTTGGGTGGGAAGAAAATGCAGATTGAATGTTTCTTTGCTTGTTTTGGTGGGGAAAAAATGTAGGTATAATAAAGGATTCTCTATTAGAAAAGGTGCATCCCAAAACCCTATGTTACAATGGTAGGGTTTTTTTGTTGAAGTGACTAATAGTTGTTAAAGATGTAATAGAGGCAACTTAAGGCGAGATTATGGATCTATATCTTCTGCTTCTCTCCTAAGTGTCAACATCTTGGTTCATGGCATTGTATCAATCTAAACTTCAACACTAAATATATGTAGATGCTCCAGATGTTTGAGACGTCATTCTTCTTTATTTCCTATACACCTCATGATGTCGTGTTCATTTTCTTATCATGCTAGCCATGCCATCCATATGGTTTGGTTGTTGGTTTAGACATTGAATCAAAATGGGTTTGTTTGTGGAGATTCCAACTTTCTTTTTGTGGAGCTAGAACCTATGGGAGGAGGGAGGGAGTTGAATGGGTCTTCATAAACAAGGGTTGTGTGTACAATGAGAGTGATGTTCTTTCACCTTGTACAAGAAATAACAATAGGATGAAACAAAAAAATTTATTCTTTGTTTCACTTGGGGTTGGTACCTCTATAAGGTGCGTTGGAAATATAACTACGAGCTAGGTCCTTAATGAAGACATTAAAATGCCCATCATACTCCTTCCTTTCTTTTGCAATTGGGTACCCAACATATGCCCCTACTAAGTTAGTATGGTTTAAAATTTAGGTGGACTATAATATCATAGGTGGAAAATAGGTGAATCAACAATAGTATCACCTGTATATATGTAGGAAACAATGACTACAGTGAAGTAAGTGAAGGTGAAGGTGAAGGTACCACCAATAAAGAAGGAATCATAAGCATCACGTTTCCATTATATTCTTACCCCTAATTCCTTGATAAGATATAGCTTCACCCATCCAAAAAAGGGGAATGAAGGGTCTTAATAGATTCATGGAGTTGGAGGTGGAGCATAGAAATATTTGCATTGTTGCATTAGCAATCTTCTGGCTATCATGCAAAAGTTTTATAGTTTTTCTTTTGGCCTATCATTACATATTGCATTCATTCTATGCACATGAAAGGCGGTCTTCAAAAAGGTTCTATGACAACATGATGTTTTCTCAAAGGATCCATATAAAAAGTTATCAAATCAAATCTTAAAAACTCCACATGAAAAACCTTACATGAGAACAAGGCTCTTTTAGGAGTAGCAACCTGAGAACATGCCAAAGACCGATTGGACATTATGATTAGCATATATTGCTTGTAACTATAAGCGTATATCAATGAATTTCTTTTAAATGTCGATTTGCTAAAAAATAATTGCATTTCAACATTATTTATATTTAAAAAAGTTTAGTTAAGGGGAACTTGGTTATTGTAGATACTATCTCAGCTGAAATTTTGTTTTAGTTTTGAAATAAGAAGTAAAATTAGAGTTTTGTATGAAGTGATTTATTTTACATGTTGCATCAACCATATTCTCAATTTCTTGTTCATTTTCTATGAATTTTGGTTGAAATATTTCAATCAACGTATATTCAGATAAATTTTCTTATGAAGAACAATAAGAAGTGATTTTCTTTGCTAATTGGAATTGATTAAAGAAAAAAAAAATTTGGCAATGAGTGAGGAGTTCTAAATGTTATATGGGATGATAAGTATTGATTTGTTGAAAAAATGAACATTATATGCATTGCTTTATAACAAAATAAAGACACTATATATATACAAAGATGAGTTTATGGTGTAGTGGTATCATAGTAGCTTCCCATTGTAACAAAGATGAGTTTATGGTGTAGTGGTATCATAGTAGCTTCCCATTGTAACAAAATAGCCAGCATTAAAATTTTCATTTTATTTAAATTTTCAAGCAAGCATAGTAGCAAATGAATGAAAAGAAAATTGGGATTAGTGTCAAACAAATCTAACCTAAGGGGTCAGTTGAATGTTTTATTTTTATTTTATTTTTTTGGTTTATTTATTTATTTTTTATTTTTTTTGGAATTTGGTGATGTAAATCTAGACAAAATGGCTATCTTTAACTGTTTAAATTGAATTCCCTATATTGAAAAAATTCTGAGACACTTTCATTATACAAACTTAGCCACTCAAATCTGTAATCCAACCATTCCTCACCAGATTTCGGACAAAATCAAAAGAAAAAAATCCCATAGAACTTTCAAACCAAAAGTTAAAACGCTCATTTAGTCTTTTCCAAAAGTTAGAACGTTCCTTTAGACTAGGCTTCCAACATAATAATAACTATGGAGTAGGCAGGGTAACTGAAAAAAAAAGGAATACAGCTATCTGGGTTGTGTAGTTGGTAATTTCCGTCCCATTTTACTTCCTGTCAATGAATGAGCACATCGAGATTCCTATTAAAAAAGACAAGCACACTTAATGAAAATAATACCACTGGAATCTAGGGTAACTGATAACAAATGAAAGACTACTCTCTTGGTGCTATAGTTGGTTATCACGTCAGTCTCACACACTATAGGTCCCGAGTTCGAACCTGGTCTCAGACGTATGTGCCATATCTGGTCTACTGAACATTACTCGTCTCAGACGTATGTGCTTAACTGTTCTGTATTTGCCATATCTGGTCTACTGAAAATAGTCAGCTTCATGTTTAAGCTTGAAAAACAGCCTGGCTTTCAAAAACAACAAAAGTCACTTATTATTAATGCTCCTCCTAAATAAAATGAAATTATTGTACGATGGATCTTGTCTCTTCGGAAGCAAGAATACTTTAATCTATTTTATAGTATATAAATACCAGAAACCACGCCCGGTGGGACTCGAACCCACAATCGCCTGATTAGAAGTCAGACGCCTTATCCATTAGGCCACGGGCGCTATACATTTGATGCTTAAACTGATTCATATGGATCTTAATTTATTCTTCTGCTAATTCCACAAAAGGTTCCCAAAAAAGAAATTAATGTAGATACCCAACAGTATAGTGGTAGATTTATCCCATTTCTTCTAACTGTTTTGTACAATCCGTTTGGTTCAATCAACAGGCCGTAACATAAATATTTCAACGGTATGATCACTTATTTTAAGTAGATCTCATTGAGATCAAACGTTAATAAGATTTAAAAATTAATAATGAGGTACTTATCTGCTGAGCCAAAAAAACAAAAAACCAACGCGGGCGGGAGGGGGGCTACGTATTGCCATTATACTCATTTTCTCACACGGCCACCCATCATCATCTATGCATCATCCAGCAAGGAAGTATCCCTACTTTTTTTCTTTCACACAATCTCAAGGATTCCACCCACAGAAATTTGAACTTCCTTTCAAACACATCTGTACCCTTACAATTCTTCCAATGAACAATCGTTGTAGTATAGTGGTGAGTATTCCCGCCTGTCACGCGGTTGACCCGGGTTTTATCCGCACGGACAGCGATACGGAAAATATGTCAAGCTTTTATTGTCATATTAATTTAAATCCGACTTAATTCGTTGACATATTTAATGAACATGGGGATGTAGCTCAGATGGTAGAGCGCTCACTTAGCATGCGAGAGGTACACTCAAAATCATGATGGTGAAATCATCAAATTGGGAATTGGGAATTTCCATAAATGGCAAAATTTTTTAAATTCAAATTTACTATTAAAAAAAAAAAAAAAAAAAAAAAAAATTTTAAAAATATTTTATTTTTGGGACGTCACATGTTGGCTGCTCTATTATTGAAGTGTTGCATGTGACACATTTGTTCCTTATTAGTTGAAGAGAATAAGAAATTGCATGTGAAGAGAGAAAGAAATTGCGAGAGATTCAATTACAGTGATGGCAACATAGCGAGCCGAGCATAAAAGTGAAGTTAATCCCACATTTCATGGAATGAATATATTCTAATTACATGAATATATCGAGAGATACAAATAAAAATATCAGAACTGGAATAAGCGGGCGGTGATGAAATCGAGCACATAAAGGAGTTAAGTTTCCTCCACATTCAGTTTGATGAAATCGACCACATAAAGGGGTCCCAAGTTTCCTTCACTTTCAGTTTGATATCGATGCTGACATTGTTGCTACTGAGTCCATTGTCTCTATGTTTTATTATTATTATAGTAATATATATTACAGTACAGGCGACTGAGCACACTGTTGGCTTCTAGTTTTATAGTCGACATTGTTGAAACTGAGATCACTATCTTCTCGTCTTATTAGTTTGTGCCTTCGGCTAGGGACTAAAGCAATCTCTTCACGGTCAATAATCGTTGACCACCTATTAGTTAGTCTATTTTATAACATTAATTGGTGTCTTTTGGAGACCCACACAATAGATGAACGAGATGATGGATAGTTTTGTGGAAATCCTTCGGCGACTACCAACAGACGACACATATTCTTTGAGCGGAGACTTCGCCCCCTTCAAGGTACTAATAAAATTTGATATTCCTATATTTGAAGGTCATATAGACACATATGTTGTAGAAAAGTGGTTGAATCTACTGGAAGAGTTATTTTTTGTCTATAACTTTTCAAATAGAGAAAATATTACTTTTGCACTCCTAAAAGTCATTCCCCATGTCAAATATTGGTGGGAAACTTTCTGTGAGCAAAAGGAAATAAAAGAACCCTCATTATTTATAGTCATGACCACTTGGGAATCCTTCAGGGATGCTATTAAGGAACAATACTACTATATCGAAAGTTATGACGACTTATATACCAAATGGACCACACTGGGGCAAGAAAGAGACAAAGTAGTGCTAGATTTCACAAATATCTTCCATACTTTGCACACCAAGATGGGTATCAAAGATTGAAAGTGAAATTTGGTGCTCAAGTATCACGGTTCTCTGCATAGATACATCCAGACCGAAATGGAATTTTTGGACATTTCATCCTTGGGCGTGGCCTACCAATATGTCGTCAAAATCAAGTAGAAGCTCAAACAAAATACGTAGAAATTTGGGCCTGGGAACCCCTCACAACAAAATCCAGGAAAGGGTGGCCCCAACCTATAGAACAAAGGACAATGCAAATATGGACAGTATCAGGACAACTAGTCCAAGCCGCAAGCAAAGAAGGACACCAGAAAGACAAAGAAAGACACCGGGAAGTGGTGCAACTTCCATAAGATCCCTTGGCATAACACTTATGACTATCACTCAAAGCAGTTGCTAGTGGCCGAAGTGAAAGCCTTTGAATCAGATGCAGGTTCTAACTCTGAGTCAGAACTAGAAATGGGAAGACAGATCATTGATGCGGGACCCAGTGCCACCATTGGTACCACCAAGCTCCAACCTGGTGAACCAGATGAGCCATAGAAAGGAGAGCACCTCTTCCATTCATAGATGTGGGTAAAAGTCACCCCGCTACACTTCATTGTTGATAGCAGTATCCAGAAGAACCTCATCTCAGCAGAGGTCATCAAGCGGTTGGCCCTGCTGACAACGTTGCAACCACAACCCTACACCATTAGATGGCTCCGCCAAGGAAGTGATCTCCGTGTCAACCAATAGTGTCGACTATCATATGACATCAATCCCTTCAAAGACGATATATTGTGTGATGTTGCTCCTCTCGAAGTTTTAGATGTTCTTTTGGGCCAACCTTATTTATGAAAACATCGTGTTGTATAGGATTCTAGGCCTCGTAGTGTTATTATTACTTTGAATAGGAAATTGTATAGGATACCTGAGGTAGTCCCACCTAGTGTTGTTTCCTTGATATCTGCTAAGCAATGTAGGAAGGTTATCTCTCATACGGGGAAGTTTAGCTTCTTCGTGATTCTCTCTTAGAATGAGAAAAAGATCATAGCCACATCCAAGGTATCTGCAGCTGACATCTCCGCACAACAGAATAAAGTAGATAAGGTCATGGAAGAATACTTGGATATCTTCTCCTCACCTACCGAGGTACCTCTACACTTCCATGTCAAGCACCCCATCGATATGACCCCCGATGCACCGTTGCCCAATGGGCTAGTCTATCGTCGCTCTCTGTTATAAAATAAGGAGATTAAGAGACAGATTGAGGAAATGCTCCATAAGGGGAACATCCATCAGAACTCATCACCTTGCGGAATCCCAATCGTCCTGGTAAAGAAGAAAGATGGAACCTGGCGACTCTTCATTGATTATTGGGATCTGAATAAAATCACAGTAAAAAACTGGTACATGATTCCCCGAATCGACAACCTCCTTGATCAAGTCACAGGGGCCAAATAATTTAGTAAGATTGATCTGAAGTCTAGCTACCACCAGGTCCCGATAGAACAGACAGATGTATGGAAGACCACCTTCAAGTCAATGGAAGGCCTTTTTGAATGGTTGGTCATGCCCTTTGGTTTCACAAATGCTCTAGCCACTTTCATGAGGATGATGGATGGTATCCTGTGACCATTCACCAATACTTTTGTATTGGTGTATCTGGATGACATTCTCATTTACAACAAGACTTGGGTCGAACACTTGCAGGATATTCAGCAGGTTTTGCACACCCTGCGACAACACAAGCTATGCGCCAACTTGGAAAAAATCTCCTTCAACATGGACATGGTCCATTACCTAGGCTACATCATTGATCAACACGGCGTACATGTGGATCCAGCCAAGATCCAATTCATTTGTGACTGGCCAACCCCCACTACATTCAATGAGCTTCGGAGCTTCTTGCGCCTTGTCAATTTCTAGCGTAGGTTTGTGTTGGGATTCTCCCATATTGCATGGACCCTCATCCAAACAACCAGGGGTAGTGGTAAGGAAAAATTTGTGTGGGGTTGATCCCAACAACAACCGTTCGATGATTTGAAGCAGCGCTTGTGCTCATCCCTAGTACTTTCACTACCGAACCTGCAACATCCCTTTGAGATCGAGATAGATGCTTCAGACTATGTTGTGGGCGTTGTTCTCACTCAGCATGACCACCTCATGGCCTATCATATTGAGACACTATCATATGTTGTCAATAAGTACCCTACTTAGAACAAATAAATGTACTCCATTGTGTAAGCCTGTCACCAATGGAGCCATTACATTCTTGGGAAGGAGACAGTCATCCACACTGATCATAAGCCACTGCAATTCATGCAGACACAAGGAAAATTGCAGAATGACCGCCATCAAAAGTGGTCCACATACTTGCACCAATTCCACCTCAACATCAAGTATAAAGCAGGAAGCACCAACCACATCATTGATTTCCTCAAGAGACAGTGAGTCGCGATACTCACCACGGTACTAGACTCTTGCGGCCATGAGACCTCTCGATGGCCCCAACTCTATGAGACAGGTGCATACTTCACCACCACCTTCCAAATGGTGGGTGCAAACGCGATTGTCGATAATTTACATATTAAGGATGGGTTGTTGTGTCATATGGGCCATATATGTGTTCAATCAAGCGAGCGATTGAATTTGATCTGGGAAGCCCATTACAATCAGGTTTAGGACACTTCACCGTCGAAAAGATAGTGGCAATGCTACTAAAACATTTCTACTGGCCAAAACTTCGACAGGAGTTCAACAAGTATATCAAGTCCTGCACTTCTTACGCTATTGTCAAACCGATCACTAAGAAACAGGGCCTGTACACCCCTCTTCTTACTCCTGACAGGCCATGGGAATCCATCTCAATGGACTACATGCCGGGCCTCCCGTCCACCAAGCGGGGAAATGACTGTGTTTTTGTGGTTGTTTATCGCTTTTCTAAGATGGCGATTCTGGTTGCCTGCAAAAACAACATCACAGCACAGGCCACTGCCAAGCTCTTCTTTGAACGAGTCTGGGTACATTTTGGAATCCCACAAACCATTGTCTCATATCGGGATAGTTGATTTCTTAGCACATTTTGGTCAGGCCTCTGGTCACTGCTGGACACCAACCTCACCAAATCCATGGCCTTCCACCCCCAGACAGATGGAAAAACCAAGGTCATAAATCAAATGATTGTGCATATCCTTTGCATGTATAATTCAAAGCACCCTCACACATCGGATGAGAGCCTTCCCTATGTCCATCATAGCTACAACTAATCCCTGCATAGTTCAACCGACCACAACCCCTTTTAGGTGGGGTTGGGATTCCAACCATTTTTTCCCATAGATGTTGCAATTCCCCTTGCGGTCACCTCGATCGACTCATCTCCTGCTCCAACGGAAGCTGACAAAGCCACCCGGTTCATTAAGTGGATCCAACACATCCACCAACAGGTTCAGGATATCCTACAGAAGCCCAATAAAAAGTACAAGTAGCACCATGATCAACATCAGGTGCAACATAAGTTTCAGGTAGGCAACAAAGTTTGGTTGCACTTGCAGAAAGAACGCCTTATAGCACCCCATTGGAAACTTCGCCCACTATATTATGGGTCGTACACCATCACCAAGTCCATGGGGGATAATGATTTTAAGCTCAACATTCCTCCTTTCCTTAGCCTACACCCAATGTTCAACGTGGATCTCCTTCGCCCTTATTTCCCACCATTATTAGACACCTCAGAAGTAGCAGAACAACTCACACCAACAAATATCAACCCCGACTGCATACAATAGGCATCCAATGATCATATTGTGGACACAAAGATCAAGGGAACTCGACAACAAAGGATCGAGCTTTATTGAGTCGTCAAAGCAGGGCAGCTCCTACTCCAAGGCAAGTGGCTAACCCAGGGGCAAATTCAACTGAAATTTCTTCATCTGATGGGGGAAATCAACGCAATGGATACCATTGCTTCCTAAGGAGGGAGGATTGATCCAGGTGGATATCGATGGCCACCCACCTTTTCCAACTAGCTCAAAAAAAAATTCTGTCAATTTTGGTAATTCATTATTTTTAGCAGTTTTTCGGGTCCTCAAACTTCTGGAGCAGTTTTGAGGCCCTAAATGACGTTTTTTGGGAAAAAGTGGACTAAGAATTAGGTTCCTTTGATATTGTACACAAAATGAATCTCCTTGATGATACCTTTCAAATGGGCTATCATGTGCCTAAAACGGAGATCGTATGAAAAACTTCTGACTTCAGGAAGTTGATGTACTAACTTACCTAAACGAGGCCCACGTGACTTTTGGTGCTTCATCTCCTAGGGTTA
Organism: Picea sitchensis; assembly: GCA_010110895.2. Classification (NCBI taxonomy): domain Eukaryota; kingdom Viridiplantae; phylum Streptophyta; class Pinopsida; order Pinales; family Pinaceae; genus Picea; species Picea sitchensis. The sequence goes on along the minus strand of SNQJ01S0045358.1, from coordinate 732 downwards.
GTTTTTTGGATGTCTACGGTTTTTGGCATTCCTGTTTATTTTAAAAACGCCTTCAGATCCTCATTGTAATCATCTTCTTGCGAATAAGTGCAGCCATCACATCTCTTCTCAGAGATCAGCCGCCACCATTTCAACAATCTTGTTTTCCATTGCATTTTACAGTTTCATCTTATTTCCTTATTGAATAGAAAAACAATTTTACTGTATCTTTGTTATTTTGTGTTAAGCACCTGTCTATAGTCATTTCATTCTGCTCATAAAATCTGGATCGATTATCTTTTTTGTTTTAGTATTAATAAGTTACTCTATGACACTTTTAGATCTATGATGAGATTTATATATAGTTCATATTGTATTATCTTTTTGGTTTTAGTATTAATAAGTTACTCTATGACACTTTTATAACTATGATTAAAGTTGCATATAGTTCATATTGTATTATCTTTTTTGTTTTAGTGTTAATAAATTACTCTGACCATTTTAGAACTATGATGAGAATTGTATGAACATTGTATATGTGATGTAATTTAGGTTTTGAAAGAAAATCATATTTTAAGTTATGTTGATGAAGGGAAAAATATTAGAATTTATTTTTATCTTGATATAGTTGTTAATAAAGACATAATAGAGATCATTTGAAGATTGTAACTTGGTTTTTTAATACATGAAATTATTGGCATAATATAAATCATATGAAAAATGTAATTTCGTTTTTTAATAAATGATATATAT
>SNQJ01S0045357.1:31955-74940 GCA_010110895.2 Picea sitchensis | reverse complement strand
GAAATTTAATGGCCAAAACTACCAGTTATGGAAGATGCAGATGGAATATTATTTATATTAGAAGGACCTATTCCTACCATTGGGTGGAATAGAAAATAATACAACGACCATGAAGGACAAAGAATGGGAGGTTATTGACATAAAGGCACTAGGAATGATATGACTGACCCTGGCAATGTCAGTGGATTTAAATATTTCGAAAGAAAAGACAATGAAGGATTTGATGGACGCATTGGATAAACTATATGGAAAACCCTGGGCATCCAATAAGGTATTTCTAATGAAGAGATTATTTAATATGAAGATGTCATAAGGTGGGTCTGTCGCAAATCATTTAAATGAATTTAATACGGTTACTAATCAACTAAGTTATGTAAAAGTGGACTTTGATGATGAGGTCAACGCTTTTCTAATATTGTGCTCATTGCCAGAAAGATGGAATGAATTGGTCATGGATGTAAGTAACTATGTCTATGGTTCAAACACTTTAAAATTTGATGATGTTGTTGGTGTTATCCTTAGTGAGGAAATGCGATGGAAAAGCACAGGTGAGACATGAAGTAATGCGTTGAACATGGAGAACATGGGGAATAAAAAAGGATAGAGGAAAGGGCTCAGGGAACCGTAGGAATTCTAGGAAGGGAAGATCCAAATCTAGACTGGGAAAGATAGAGTGCTGGAATTGTGGGAAGAAAGGACATCTGAAGAAATATTGCAGAGCTCCAAAGAAACAAAGAGATGGACAACAGGAGAAAAATCAGGAAGCAAATGTAACAAGTGATGTGTTACAAGATGCTTTGATTCTTTCTGTAGATAATATTTTTGAGTCTTGGGTAGTAGATTCAGGGGTTTCATTTCATGCCACACCCCATAGGAAACATTTTCTAGAATATGTTCAAGGTGATTTTGGACATGTTCATTTGGGTGATGATGCACCATGCAAAATTGTTGGAATGGGAAAGGTAAAAATAAAGCAAAGAAATGGACACCAATGGATGTTGAAAGAGGTAAGACATGTTCCAAATATAAGGAAAAATATAATTTCAATGGGGTAGTTAGCTAGTGAAGGTTGTATATCCATATTTACAGATAAGGTGTGGAAGGTCACCAAAGGATCATTGGCGATAGAAAAATGAGATAAGGTAGGTACATTATATTTATGTACTGGTAATATTGACTCTTTTATCTCTTTAGCTTCTACAAGAGTGCATACAACATTGTGGAATCATAGGATTGGACATGTGAGTGAGAAGGGGATGCAGATACTTCACAAAAGAATTTTTTTTCCAGATCTTAAACAAATTGATTTGGATTTTTGTGAGCATTGTGTTTATGGAAAACATAAGAGAGTCATATTTCTCAGAGTCAGAAAAGAAAAGAAGATGAAAGGTTAGAGATTTTTCATACAAATGTATGGGGACCAGCTCAAGTATCATCTCTTGGTGGATCTCATTATTATGTTACTTTTATTGATGATGCAACTAGAAAAAATTGGGTTTATTGCATTCGACAAAAATATGATGTTTTTGATACTTTGAAGAAATGGAAAGATTTGGTTGAGAATGAGACAGGAAAAAGGTTGAAGTGTCTCAGATCAAACAATGGAGGTGAATATTGCATCAGGGAGTTTGATGACTACTATTCATACCATAGGATTCGTAGAGAGAAGACAAATACGGGAACACCACAAGAAAATCGTGTGTCAGAAAGGATGAACATGACAATCATGGAGTGTGTGAGTATGAGATTCCATGCTGGTTTTACCTTACAGTTCAGGGCATATTCTATAGAGATTGTTGTTTACTTAATAAACAAAGGACATTCAAGCCCTTTGGATAGTATAATTCCAGAGGAGGCATGGACAAGTAAAAAGGTAAACAATTATTTTTTGAAGACTTTCGGTTGTGGATCATTTTTCCACATTAATAAATAAAATAGAACAAAGCTTGAGGTAAAATCCAAGAAGTGTACCTTTATTGGATACAGTGTTAATTATTTTGGTTATTGCATATGGGATTATCAAAATAACAAAATAATTAGGAGTAGAGATGTTATATTCAATGAGAAGGTCATGTACAAAGATCAGTTGTAGGGAAATAAACAGGAATAAGAAAAACCAAAATACACAGTGCTTGATGAGATCACTGAAAAAGAAATTCCAAAGGTACCAGAAAATCAACATGTACAACAACAGGATCAAAAGGTACCTTAAAATTTTGCAAGTGTTGTCAGAAGATCTACCAGGTTAAGTAGATGCCCCGAACGATACTCTCCTTCATTGTATTATTTATTATTGATTGATTCTGGTGAACCAGAATTTTATGAAGAGACAATGCATGTAGACACCAAAAAGAAGTGGGAGAAAGGCATGAAAGAGGAAATGGATTCCTTGGTAAATAACCAGAATTGGGACATGGTTCAGTTTCCTGCAGGAAAAAGATCATTGCAGAATAAATGGGTTTACAAGTTGAAGGAAGAAGATGGAGGAAAAAAGCGGTACAAGGCTAGACTTGTTGTAAAGGGGTTTGCACAAAATAAAGGTATAGATTTTGATGAAACATTTTCTCATGTTTTTAAAATGACTTCAATTAGGACCATTTTAAGTCTTGTGGCAGTAGAAAATTTGCACCTTGAACAGTTAGATGTAAAAAAAACTTTTCTCCATGGGGATTTGGAGGAAGAGATTTATATGCAGCAGCCATAGGGGTATGAGGTCAAAGCGAAAGAGAATTTGGTATGCAGGTTGAAGAAGAGCTTGTATGTCCTAAAGAAATCTCCAAGTCAGTGGTATTTGAAGTTTGACAATTTTATGACAGAACAAGGTTATACTAGATGTCATTCTGATCATTGTGTTTATTTTAAAATGATACAAAATGGAAGATTTATTATATTGATATTGTATGTAGATTACATGGTTGTTGTAGGGTCTAATATGCAAGATATAAATGTGCTCAAGAAGAAATTAGATAATTCATTTGTAATGAAGGATTTGGGTGCTGCAAAGAAAATACTTGGTATGAGAATAACAAGAGACATGAAAAATCGCAAATTGACATTGTCTCAGGGTGAGTACATAGAGAATATGTTAGAGAGGTTTAGAATGATGAATGCAAAACTAGTTAGTACACCTTTAGCCAGCCATTTCAAATTAACGAAGGAAATGTGTCCCAAGACACAGGAGGAAATAGAATACATGTCCAGGGTCCCTTATTCATCAACAGTTGTCAGCTTGATGTATGTGATGGTTTTCACAAGACCAGATATTGCACATGCAGTGGGAGTTGTGAGCATGTATATGAACAATCCAGGTAAAGAACATTGTGAGGCAGTAAAGTGGATTCTCGGGTATTTTAGAGGTACTACTACTCATGAATTATGTTTTGGAGGTTCAAACACTGTTCTACATGGATATGTTGATTCAGATATGGAAAGTGATAAAGATAGTAGGAGGAGAACCATGGGGTATGTTTTTACTATAGGTGGAACAACAGTAAGTTTGATTTCAAAATTGCAAAATATTGTTTCACTTTCAACAACAGAGGCAGAGTATTTTTTTGCTTTAGAGGCTAGTAAAGAGATGATTTGGTTACAGAGGTTTATGGAGGAATTGGGGAAGAAGCAAGAGAATAGCAGGTTGTATTATGATAGTGAGAGTGTCATTCATATTTCAAATAACTCAACCTTATATTCGAAGACTAAGCATATACATCTCAGGTATAATTTCATACGATCCGTCTTGGAATATGGAAATTTGAAGTTGGAAAAGATACACACTAGCCAGAATCCTGCAAACATGTTAACTAAGGAAGTAACTAGGGAGAAATTGAGTTCCTCCTCAGTTTCAATTAGTATTCAAGCATGAATATTAAAATGAGAAATTTTCTAGTTCCAAGAGGGATCATAGTCCAACATATACAACAACAGTGGATTTGTTGAGATCAGTGTCCAAGTGGGATATTTTTGGTTGTGGAGCCTGATTATCTTCATGATTCAGAGGTATTTGTTTTCATCCGTGTTTTTACCCCATGAATAATTTATAGCCCGAAAGAATGTACACTCCTCCACGTGGGGGAGTGCAGAGGGGGGTTGTCCCCTCTACAGGGTCTCCCACGAAGGACAAATTTTCTTGTAAATGTATATTGTAATTTCATTGTAAATCTAGACCATTCATTATAAGGTCGCAGATCTTACAGTAGAATTTATGTTAAGGTTTTTTTCCCTAGAAGGCAGCCCTCTTTTATGAGGGAAATGTATTGTGGCTATGTATCATTGTGAATATTGTACATTGAGAGTGGATATTGTGAGAGAAAGAAGAGGAAGTTACAACGGGTGTGATGTAGGTTGTATCCCTTCATTTGTTGGATAGTAATAAAGGAAGGACCTGACAATTTCTCTGGTGGATGTATCCCACACTAGGTGAACCATGTATATCTATGTCTCTATTGTATTGGGTATCTTTTGTGTTTTATTTCCACATTTATTTTATTTTATTGCTCCATGATCCTATGTTTCTAACACTGGGATATTAAAGGTTCCCATCAACAAAGAATACATTCCAACACCAATACTTTCAGTCATCGCTTGGGAACCGTCTATTAAATGGATAGTATATCTTGGTTGCGTAGCTAGATCCGAATGATTGAAAGACAACTGGTCGATATTCATGATTTTTCCTTCATGATGAAACCAAATAACTTGGAAGACCGAAGATACGATAGTGGTCATAGAATAAGTCCAACTATGACCTAGAAAGAGGTTGTAATCGAGCAGAGCATCGACTACTTCCACTTCAACGTATATGGTTTTTCCTCCCAAATGTATGGGGAAGGAGGAAAGTATCCCATGGGACCAAAAGGAATGACCATCAAATGAGTTCAGAAGATTATGGGACAAAGCAATCTATGGAGAGCCAATATTTCCAACAAGAAAGCGACATCACACACGTTGATGCTCCCTCATCAATCACCATTCTAAAAATTTTATTTGTGGCATAAACAACTTGAATATGAAAAGTGACATGATAAGGGAGGTGAATCTTGAAATTAGAAGGGTCAAATATGATGAGCTATGAGCTAGAAACATCTATAGCCCCGATAACAGAAAGAAATGCACTCTGTTGAATCGAGAAACTTTGGAGTACCTCAAGAGTAGACACTGTTGAGTTTTCTTTCAACCCTAGGTATTCTCTGATACCATGTCGATTTTCCCAAGTAGATTCAAACATTGGTATGCTTTGATACCATTTATAAATTTTACCACTCTACTCAACACCTGGTAGTTAGCTCAAATAAAATCACTTTATATACTAAAATCACAGCTGAGTATTCAACTAAACATGTAGCGAAAGAATAAACAAGGAAACCAAATCAAGCACATAAGAACACCAAGATTTGGGTAAACCCATGGAAACAACCTTGAGGGATAACCATTCTAATGATGATTTTATTAAGGTCAATACATAGCTCCCGTAACAAGGATAATGGCCCACTGAGAGAATTATACACTGTAGACACACCTAGAAACTCTTGTGCTTTTGTACAGCGTTGTACCAATATATTTCCCAATACCTACATGACTTTACCTTCTCTGAATTGTGTACATCCATGACTTTCCTTTCTCTGACTAAAGGATATCCACAATTGTATCCATTGATACCCATAGATATGTACAAAAATCTTGTATGGAAAGCTCTGTATGACTCTGATCTTCCCTCTGGTCTCTGTCCTTTGAAACCCACCCGTGGCTACTTCTTCTCTCTCTCCTCCTTAACGTGTATGACCTCTATATTTCTCCACCTATAAATATATTGAACCACGGTCCATTGTGATTCAACCCTATCATCAATACTTGGATGAACTCTCTTCACCCAATGAGTGATATCTCCTCACTTTAGTGTAAGAAAATTTATTTCTTTGCTCCTACACTCCTCACACTAGAAAAAGTCCTTATTTGATATTCTCAACCATGGTCTCTCACCAAGTCTCTCACAATTGTATCTCACACAAGTCCCTACCTTGGTCTCTCACCAAGTCTCTCGACCTCGACCTCTTGTCAACATTCCCAACCGTGTCGACTCCCTCAACACAAGTGACTTCCTCTCAAAGTGACTTCTCCTTTACCCCAGCCTTGATTTTATAATCATGAGTTACAATCTATTTCTAATATTCAAAGTGATCTATGGTTGAGATTACTTATAACACCCACTTAAGATTTAGATTACATGTTGCATGTTAAGCATGTCCTTAAATAAATCAATTCACTAATAAATAAAATTTTACTTTAATTAATTCCTTCTAACTAAAGTAAACTCAAAACTAGAATATTTTTTATACTTCCACTTCCAAAACACATGCCTATGTGGAAGTACCTTTCCGATGCTACCAAAACACCAACACTCCCTCTTAGCAAGGAAGGTACTTCTCCCACCTAGATTTTTCTCTATCTTCACTACCAGGTTCTCTACCATGCCTTCTCTCCAATACACTTGATTGCTTTCTCCCTCTGACATAGAATCTATCCCTCCCATGATGGTATGACTTGTCTCCGAAGAGTCACCACCTCTTAACATGCTCCTAGAAATATTCTGCTCCAGAGCATCTTGCATGGCCATCTCGTACCATGACTCCTTGTTGACTGACTTGGAAGGCTCCTCCTTCCCACCTGAACCTGAATATTAACTCCCTTCGAGTTGTTCAACCTTCGGAGCTACCTTCTCCATGTTCTTTGTCATTATGTTGTTGGGAATTTATCTCATAGGCTCTCCCTTTAACCTATACAAGTTTCTCTCTAACTCTAAAGACAACTTTTTTTTCTGAGATAGATCCTCTAGGCATGATAAGCGCCTTTCCATTGTGGAACATTTCATTAAATACCTTCTTCTCAATAATTGAAACTAATATCACACTCCTCTTGAGTTATGGCACCAATAGCACATATTTCACTCTCAATGTGCCTCCTAACTCCATCCGGAATGGCACTATTCCAAATCCCTTTATTTCATACTTGGTCCCCATACCAAATTCCACATGCATCTCAGAGTCAGACTTTGTGAAGCTCTCGAACACCTATCGTTCTCCTGTCATGTGACATGTGGCCCCAATATCTATTAACCATGCATCAGCTGATATGATTCCCATGGAAGTCTAGGAAATGAGTAAGAAATTTTTTTATTCAAACTTCTTGAAAAACTCATCCACTTGAGCCTTTGTTGGGGAAACTACCTCTGATTTCGTTTCATTTCCCCCCTTCTTCCTGTCCAGACATTGCCCTGCATAATTTCCAAACTTGTGACATGAAAAGCACTTGAATTTTCTCATCCCTTATTCTTCTTTCCATCTTGAGTGGTCAAATCTCCACTGGAAATTTTCTTGAACTTTCCCTTCCTTTCCTAACTGGAAAGAGAAAAAATTTCATCATGGATCCTCTTCAAACCATCCCTGCACTCTAACAAAGTCTCCTCATGAATACAATAAGTCCATAGTCTATCAAACCCAAGCACTGTCTCTCGTGCATAGATCTCCTGCAAAAAATCTTCCTAATACTTAGGAATACCTCTCAATGCTACATTCACCAACTTAGCATCTTGTACTGTCTCACCAATCGTTGCAAGCTGATCTTGGATCTGCGTAATATTCATAAGATAATTCACAATCGTTTCCTCAGTAAACATCCTAAAAACTTGAATCCGGTGCTTCAAATGTAGAAACCTACCTACATTCTTGTTTTGGTATAGACTCACCAAAGAATCATACATTTCCTTGGTATATTTATTCTCAGAAATGTGCAGAATCAAGTGATCCTTTACTGATTCTAGCAACAACCACTTGGCCTTCACTTCCTTCTTGTTTTTAACTACCAATTCCTACGGATCCATAGGATCTGAAACCACATCCTCAACATACTCTTTGAGGTCATTCTCCTCTAACATAAGAAGAATCCTAGCCTTCCAAGCATGGAAGTTTGTTGTCCCTTCTAACCTGCCTCAATATTCAATGTGTTCACCATATTCAAGATTTGATTTGATTACCCTCTGTTGGAACTACCTTGTATTGTCATGTATGGTCTATCTGCGACTTGTCCTTTTTTCACCCGTGGATATCCATGAATTTTCCTTCTTGACCTGCGGATGTCCATGACTGTATACTCTGTGACTCGCATATGCTTCTATATACTTGCAAAAAAACTTGTTCGGATCAAAACTATGTTGAAAATATGAAATTTGATTTCCTTTGTTGGTTATCTACCTGATAAGATATTACCTCTTGGTTTCCTCCCTTCAGAGACTAGGCTCCCTCTTTCCTTCAAATCCTTGGCTTTGATACCATGTCAAGTTTTCTTTCAACCCTAGGTATGCTCTGATACCATGTCAATTTTTCCAAGAGGATTCAACCCTTGGTATGCTCTGATACTATGTTGATCTTTTACCACTCTACTCAACACTTGAGAGTTAGCTCAAATAAAATAAATTTATCTACCAAAATCACAACTGAGTAATCAATTAAACATGCAACGAAAGCATAAACAAGGAAACCAAATCAAGCACATAAGAAATCCAAGATTCGGGTAAACATATGGAAAAACCCCGAAGGGAAAACCAGTTCAATGATGATTTTATTAAGGTCAATTGAGAGAATTATACACTGCAGACAAACCTGGAAACTCATGTTCTTATGTACATCCTTGTACCAACATGTTTCCCAATACATCTGCAACTTTCCCTTCTTTGACCTACAGACATATGTGAATTACCCTTCTCTAACCTGCAGACATACGCAACTTTCCCTTCTCTGACTCGCACATATCTGTGATTGTCTCCACTAAGACCTGCAGATATGTACGAAAAACCCAGACAACAAGATCTATACAACTCTGCTCTTCCCTCTGATATTTGTCCTTTGAAACCCACTTGTGGCTACTTTTTCTCTCTCACCTCCTTGACCTGTATGACCTCTAGATGAAAGTCCTTCTCCACCTATAAATATATTGAATCATGGTCCTTTGTGACTCAACCCTCTCATCAATACTTGTATGAACTCTCTTTACCCAACTAGTGAGATCTCCTCACTCCAGTGTAAGCAAAAGTCCTTGTTTTCTCCTACACTCCTCGCACTAGAAAAATTCCTTCTTTTCTATCATCAACCTTGGTATCTCACCAAGTCTCTCACAGGTGTATCTCACACAAGTCCCTACCTTGGTATCTCACCAAGTCTCTCGACCTCGACCTCTCATCAACAGTCTCGACCATGTTGACTCCCTCAACACAAGTGACTTCCACTCGAAGTGACTTCTCCTTTACCCCAACCTTGCTTTTATAATCATGAATTACAATCTATTTCTAATATTCAAAGTGATCTATGGTTGATATTACTTCTCACAACCACTTAATATTTAGATTACAAGTTACATGTTAAGCATGTCCTTAAATAAATCAATTCACTAATAAATACAATTTTACTTTAATTAATTCCTTCTAACTAAAGTAAACACAAGACTAGACTATTTTCAACTACTTCCACATGAAAAACACATGCCTATGTGGAAGTACCTTTCCAATGCTACCAAAACATCAATAGACATCACATAGTGCGACTTGGACAAATATTCGATGATGGAATAATTTTGAGCAGCCATGGAATTTGGATTATGCAAGGATCTTTTGTACACACCCTTGGTCATGTGAGGCATTTCATCACTCATAGAAGACTTCTCAATATGAAGAGGCCCTTGTTTCTCAATGGGTTCCTTACTATTATACCCAGACTTAGGTTCATCATAATTATGTGCTCGAGTCTCTAGATAAGCATCCAAACTCATCATATAGATATTCGATGGTGTTCCATCGGGTGGGGGAGCACCCTAGTTACCCCCCTATTGACTCCCAACAATAGCTCCTGAAGCCATGTTTTGTCCATGTGGGAACAAATTCGTCAATACAGCAAGTTGCTACTAAGAAAACATCCTCTAAGATTCTTCCATCTTGTGGTATTCGTGAGATGAGGTGATCTTTTTAGGAAACATTACAAGGAAACTTCACCTTCCTCTTTTCCTTTTTTCCCCCACCAGAATTAGATTTTGGTTTATTAACATTCTTGTTATTATTTCCCCCTCCTTTTCTGTCCTTACCCTTTATATTCTCATCAGGTTGTTGTTTACCTTTTGGGGTCTTCAATTGCACAATGTGTACATCCAAGTTTTATGAGGGGGAAGTCGAAGCAGAAGCTAGACCAGATGCAAAAGATTGGATAGAGAGTTGTCTCATTTGATTAGAGACCAAGTCTCCGAGTGAAATTTCAACAGAATCTACGATGCAATCGGCATGAGGTCCATATTTCATTTTCGTGGGATCAAAATTGGGTCGTTGTTCGTCTGGTATAATTTCATAAAGGATCCCAGACTGTGAATAGATAAAATCTAGTTGTTGGGCCCTAATGATCACTTCTTCCTCATAAAAGACTCTTGATGTGGATATATCTTTAGATATGAATGGAAAAAAATACTTGAGGAACCACTCCAACAAGAATTCAGGAGGAAATTTGGCTTTAATCAACCTCTTCCACCTTATCCACTCCTGGATATGATCCGAGATATGAGTGGCCTTATCCTATTTCAAGGTAGAAAAAACGTCAGTGTCGGCATCATACCAGACAAGTAGTTGAAAATGGGTTAGGAAAACCAATGCCAAATCGTGAAAAGTGTGGAATGTTGCACCGTCAAGTTTGATGTACCACTTCATCGTGACTCTCATAAGAGTGTGTTGGAAAAGGAATTACCCAGATTGAATCACCATTTAATGAATTTGACGAACGCCACAAATGAAAAGTCATTACATAGTCATCAGGATCATCATCGAGATTTCCTTCGAACTTAGGAATGTCAGATGGAAATTTGGTGGAAACCAGTGGCCAGTTCGGATTATGATACACCAGATCATTCATGAGCTTCAATAGGTCTGGAAAATTCAACATTTCTATAAAAGGTAACCTCGACTAGGACTCAAAATTCCATCTAGGGATGTTAGAAGTTCTAGGTTGAGGACCAGTCAGAAAAGAATAACCTAGATTGGTACTGGCACCAGGTTTCCAACAAAAGCTTACGGATGGACAAGATATTTGGATAAAACCTTATTGGCCCTAGTTAAATGGAGGAAAACCTCCACCCATTGGTTCCTAAACTAAAAATTAGGGTTTCCCCCTGCCAACCCCCCTTGCAAAGTAAAAACACCTTGCATGAGGTTATTCTAACCGAGAAAGGGGTTTCCCCCTGACGATATCCCTTGCAAAGAGAATGCCCCTTACATGGGGTTCCACTGGCCTTGGAAGGGGTTTCCCCCTACTGACACTACAGACGTGGTTAAAGGATTACTTCTAAACCCACCATAAAACATGAATGGAATCAAAGTATATGGAATGCCAACAGATTGAGATATGTTTCCCATAAGACGACCCCACCCCACAATGGGATTGGAGCCAAAAGATGAGAACGACCTGCTCCTGATAGAGGGGAACGATGGATAAATATGACCTTCGCCATAAGGGACGGATTGGTAGGGGATTGAAGAACTCCCTGTACCAACATTAGAAGCTTAGGACATTGACTGAGAACAAGTTAAGACATTTTGCATGCTCATCGATGACATACCAAATGAAAGCACATTAGTTATCAAAAGCAGCGACATGGCTTCTCCCAAAGGCTGAGTGGAACTGACAATCAACAAAGAAAATCTACTGATTGAAATGGTTATGGTGGAATAAACCACACTAGTCATTTGGTTAGATACACCAGGATGTAGGATTCCTTCGGCGACAATTGTTGACATGGCTATGGCCAAGCAATGTAAATGTGAAATGTATTTCCTGAATTGCAAATAAGTATAATGTAATACCAATTGTTGGGATATGGACATAGATGGGGGATGATTAATCCACAAGTGGGGGATAATGACTAGAGAGTGTCCAAGAGGAGTCCATAGGGAAATAATTTATGGTTATTAATTAAAACCCACATTTCTTAATTTTATTATCATTTGGGGAGAACTCTTTTTTTTCTGGTTGAGTGTATGAGAGCCCAATCATTGAATACATGTCATAGGGTGGGTGTGAGAGTCACATCCCATATTTATTCAATAGCATGGGGATGAAGTAAAATCAACATTGAGCAAAGTGAGTATTCAACTATCTTGGGGAGAGAGAGGAAATTTGTATGGGTAGCAAAATGAAATTTTTCACATTGAGTTTTACATGAACAACAAGGAGAGAAGAGGGGAGAAGAGCTTGGGAGATGGAACAAAAAGGCTGCATGAATTCTGAGCATGTTGGAGATTTTTTGGAGCATTTTGGAGTTGGAAATTGAAGAGTCAGGTTGCCACACCTAAAGAGTGAACTCTTGGGTGAGTTGCACTATATCATCAAGTGTTTGTTGTTGTTTTTTCTAGTGGTTTCCTTACAGTGATTTCCCTTGAGTTTCCAGGAGAGAGATTTATAGATACCTTAGCCAAAGATACCCTGATAAATGAATGGGACGTCAGATGGAATGAGAGCAGTGAAGGGGTACATTCCTTGGTTTGGGCAGGTCAAGAGGAAGAGAGCTTGAGGAAATTCAGGTTAGTTGTAGGAGGAAACCAATGGGATGTGTGATATGGAGTTGTGAGGGACTGTGACTCTTGAGAGACACCCTTATTTTGTGGAGTGCTATCCACATATCATGGGTGATTTGTTGTTAAGATTTGGAACAATAGGTCTATGGTTGGGTGGAATGTCCTTCCCAAGCAATTGGTTGCACAACGTTTTATAAAAGATAAGTGTTTATCTATTTGCTGAGTGATTCCATGAATTTAATTGTTGTGCTTAACTCTGTATATGTAAATGGTTAATTGTTGTTGTGAATGATTTATTAGTGGCATTCATGGAAATTTAGAGTGTTGTAGATGCATTTAATTATGGGTTTCATAAATAGTTGAATATGTGTTTAAATCGTAGCTAGTAATTTACAGGAATTTGAATGGTAGAAGAAAATTATGTTTTATGTTTTTTTCCACGTAGCAATGTTCCCTGGTTAAACTGGGGAATGCTAAAAAATGATATCAGAGCTCAAGGTTCAACATTGATCTTGTATGGGCCAGGAGCTAGCATGAATTGAGAAGATTCATGGTTATAAATTTCTTCCTATGGAGAATTTGGGGGGGAAATGGTGAACCTAAGTGAACTCCCCAATTTTGAGCAGAAGAAGAAAACTTATGGCGTCGATATGCATGTTGCAGAGTCGAATTTGGCCATGGATGTCAAATTCCTATGTGTTTCAGGGTGCATATGAATTTTTGTAGATCGATGGCGTGGATTAATTCGACCTGAAGAATCACCAGTCAAGATTCAATCACAGAAAATCAGAGCAAGGCATTCCCGAAAGGCCTTCGGGAAGAGGGTTTTGTAAACACTTCGAAATCGAGCATAAGGTTGAGTCCAAAGGGAGGAGTATGATGATGCGAGCCTGAAATAACAGGAGCCATCAAATTGGCTAGATCATTTCCCAATCATTAGATTTGAGAGATTTATTTCGAGAGAGCTCGTTCGTAAGGTTGGGCATGTTTTGGTGTCCGACAAAGTTATTCTAACCAAGGTAACCAGTGAGAAATTTTGGGAGCCAGAGATGATTGTGATCATTGAGTGACATGATTGGTGACTATCCGATCTAGTGGATGAGAATGTTTACTAGGAAGGTTGAAAGAGAATGCCACATAATTTTCCATGTCAGCATGTCATATCAAAGGACATGTCAACAATGGCAGGAGAATTAGTGATTGGCACGTAAGTTTCCATGTCAGCATGCCATGTCATAGGACATGTCAAAAATGGAAGGATAATTAATGAGTGCCACATAGCATTTAGATGCAAGTCTTTGGAAAAGAGATAATTATAATGGTCTGGAAAGGATAATTTATGATAAGTCGTCGGAACGAGGTTGTTGGAGGGTTCGTTCAGGGAGAGTGCTCCCAATGGGTGAGTTCAACAAAGAGAGCATGATAGGGAAATGGAACTTGTAGTTTGGAAAGGTCAAGGAGCATGGAAATTTTTGTTTCCAATGGAGGTTTTCCAATGGGAAGAGTCTGACAACATTTCAGACTACAGATTTTGAGGAATTCGCATAACCAACAATTGAAGCTTTCCAATTAGAAGGTTCCAAAGAAGAGATCTGACAGGATTGAAGAGGTCTAGCTAAAAAAATTCAAGGCCATGAAGATCAAATATTGGGATTAATCACGATTTTGAGAGAAACAGTTTGGATCTAAATATCGTTACAACAGTGAATTAGAGAATTTTTCCATGAAAAATTTCAGTTTTGAAGGTCTTCATCTTGCAGGGCATTTTTTAGGGCCTAAACAATGTTTTTAGAAAATAAATTTTGTACAAAATTGCATGTCCATCTAGGAAACATAGTTTTTTCTTCTAAAATCATAGATCTCGGAGAGATCTTTCCAACAAGATAAATTGTTTTCCAAACAAATCTTGTATGAGGGAGTTACAACCAAAACAGTCGAGACAAAAAATTTAGTACCAAATTTCTTTTAAAGGGCATAACTCCTACCTCGGGAGTCGGTTTGGGGCCCAGGAGTAGTCTCTGGAAATATCATGGACTGTAGAAGTCAATCCATGGAGCCAAAATTGAATTCTAGGTATCTAAAAATGTGCTAGGATAGAACAGGACACATGTAGCATGTAGGGTTGGAAAAGGGAAAAGGGTCATAACTTATGAAGACCATAACTTTCTACTCGAAACTCATTATTGGGAAAATAAATAGTCGATGGAAAGGTATTTAGGACGCGAATCTACATATTAACCAAAAAAATTATTTTGAGAAGAAATATTTAAAGTCAACTCAAAAGAAGATGACTGGTGGCATTAAAGGGAAGAAAATTCTATGATTTCTTTTCCAAATTGTGTATGTATTTATTTTCATATAACAAAAATTGTTTGCATGCACATTTTCTACAGAGTTATAGGTTCTGAGAAACATTTTGGTTTCTATATGATAACCATAGCAATGGAATATTCCCAAGGGTCCTATAGTCATGAAGAGGAATTCAAAGGTTTGCATGTCATCATGGCGAATGTTGAGACTGAGTGAAATGGAAGAAGAGACAAGAATGAGCCTGTAACTATGAGAAGCTTACATATAGAAGTGAAGAGCTATAGAGATAATAAAAAAATTATCATGAAGGCTTGAGAAGATATACTCCAAATATTGAACATGTTGTAGAAGCAAGCCAATAAGGACTCTCGCACAAAGACCAAAGCTAGAGCTAGACAAGTGACAACATCCAAATCTCATAGACAGAGGGATGGGCATGGGAATGATAGGAAGTCAAGGAGTAAGATCAGTCACCATTATTCCCTAGAGCAATCCACTAGGAGATCTCATGCTAGTTCAGGGCCAGGGAGAAACCCAAGTGTGTCCCCTATCAGGAAGTAGAGGAGAAGGCCTCGAGGAGGCATCTTGCAAGGTGAGCTCAGGAAGATAAAGCCACCGAATTTCAATGGTGAGCATAAGAAGGGAGAAGAGGCTGAGGCCTGCCTATTGGAAATGAATAAATATTTCCAGTTGCATGATTACCCCTCTAGGGTAGAAACAAGAATTGCAACCTACCATTTGCAGGGAAAGGCAGCCATGTGGTGGGATCAACTAAAGAAATACAAGAACCTTGATGAGAAGAGGATCTCATGGAGGTAGTTCAAAGGATATTTCCAAGAGAAATATTTTTTCTGGTCATTATTATGAGAGGAAGATGAAATATTTCTTTGAACTCAAGTTGGGAAGCATGACAATGGATGAGTATGAGAAGAGGTTTTTTGAATTGTTGAAGTATGTTGACTTCATAAAGGATGATGAGGTCCAAATCCAAGGGTTTTTAAGTGGGTTACCTTTCTTATACAGTGATAAGATACCGTATAATAACACCAAGAAAATGGAGGAGACAATAAGGATAAAGGAATCTATATGAGCATAGCAGAGGGAGGCCAGTCTTTCAAAAGACTTGGAATGAAAAGATGAAAGAAAATAGGGAGAAAAGGTAGAAAGGTTTTAATCCACCCTTTTTCAAGAATAATTCTCAAGCAAATCAACAAGGCCAGTCATCCCAAATGAACATAAGACAACAAATTATTTTGGGAAAAGGCCAAGGAAGCAACCTGTACAATTTTGGGGATGTGAGGCTAATCACTTCTATATGTACTTCCCTCACAAAGGAGAAAGAATGAGGATTGTCCACAACATTTAGGAGGATGAAATAGTGTAATATATGGGAGAAAGTGTGCCAATTATTTATGAATCCTTGGACAATAAGAAAGAAGAGTATCAATCCCTCGTGATTGAAGTAGAAGGTAATATTGATAACCATCCCATAACAATTTTAATTGATTTTGGAGCTAGACATAGTTACATAAAATCTAACAATATTGAAAGATTTCACTTGCAAAGGACTAAGCATAAGAAATCTTGGTTAGTTCAATTAGCCACAGGGGCTAAGAAGAAGATCAATGAGTTTGTTAAAGTTTTTCTGATAGACATGAATGGACTCAACACAAAGGTAGATGTAAACATTGTACCTTTGGGTTCATATGACTTGATTGGAAAAACACCATGTTGTCCTAGATTGTTACAACAATACAATAACTCGCCTCGATGAGAAAGTCAAGAAAGGAAAGATTCAGGTTATTCTGAGAGCTATAGTTGTTAGAGAAATTTCATCCATGCAACTAAAAAAGAGTTTTAGGAAGGGATGTTAAATTTTTACAGCCCACATGGAAGAGGCAGCTAGTGATAAAGTGGAAAGTCTTGAATACCGTCCAATATTAAGAGATTTTCAAGATGTTTTTGAGGAAATTCCAGGATTTCCATAGAAGAGAGACATCAATTTCTCTATTGATTTGGTGGCGGGATATACCCCAGTGTCCAAGATGCCTTACAGAATGAGCACACCAAAAATGAAAGAGTTGTAGATGCAACTAGAATAACTTTTGAAGAAGAGGTATATACGACCAAGTGTGTCACCTTGGCAAGATCCAGTTACTTTTATGAAGAAGAAAGATGGAACCTTGAGGCTATGTATTTGTTTTAGACAGCTGAATAAGGTCACTATAAAGAAAAAATATCCCTTGCCTAGGATTGATGATTTATTTGATCAACTGAAAGGTGCAAGAATATTTTCCAAGATTGACTTGAGATCAGGCTATCATCAAGCGAGGATAAAGGAAGAATATATTAGCAAGACAACATTCAGAAGAAGGTATGGGGATTATGAATTCATGATAGTGTCAGTTGGACTATCAAATTCCCCATTTATTTTTATGTGTGTAATGAATGGAGTGTTCAGGGAGTACCTGGACAAGTTTGTAATTTCTTTCTTACATGATATATGAATCTACTCTAAGTTTGAATAGGAGCATGAGGATCGTATGATAATGGTGATAAAGGTTTTAAGGGCACATAAATTGTATGCCAAGCTAACTAACTGCACCTTTTATCATAAGAAGATCCATTACTTGGGGCATATTATTTCATCAGATGGGATAACAGTTGATCACAAGGTAAAATCATGAAGATGGGTAACACTTTCGTGACAATCGGGTCTCCAAAATTCCTATCGAAAATGTTTTGGCCAAAAAAATGTTGCTAGGAATTTTTTCGATCGAAAATTTGCACGTCAAATTTAACGGTGCCCTCGAAAATCGTGTACAATGTTTTTTGGATGAATTATTTTCCTGCGGTAAGCATATTTCAGCCGAAATACTTTTCAGCCAAAACTTTTATTTTTAACGAATTCTGTTAAAAACTAGGTTTCGGCCGAAAACCTGAAAATGGGATTGTTTGCAGGAAATTGCAAATTCTCTCCATCTTACTTCATCTTTGGAGGTAGCGGACTCCTACAGATACTCAGAATCTAGTTTCAAAATTGATACCAAAATTTTTAAAATTGAATATACTTTCATTGGGTATAATTTGTTTTCATTTTCATTGTTTTTATTTAATTTTATTTAATTTTATAAAAAAATCACTGCATAATATTTTTAGGTGAGATTATGATTCGGTGAAATGAAAAATTCATATCTCTAAAAATACATAGTGGAAAATTATGGAAAATTTATATTCATAATCCTTAAACTGTTCTCTTCAAAAGGGTATTTTTATGTTTTACTTTTAAGTAAAAAATAAGATAGATACATGGTGGAGGAAAAAATATCTTTAAAATCTGTAACTTTTTCATATTGGTCAACTTCAAAAAATTCTATAAATTATAATATTCATCTGTTATATTCAAAACTATAGTCATCACAAAATAGAGTCTCTGTAGATTACTGCAGTATATTTCATTTGTCAAAAACAAAAGTTTAATAATGGATACATTGTTGTGGGAAAAAATAATTCATTATCTTTCCCTTCATTTTTAAGGAACATACTGTCAAACAATTGCCAAATTGACATATCAAATATCAATAAATAAAATTTGAAAAATAGCCAGTAGAAAGCTAACAAAATTCTTCACAAGTTTTCTTTTTAAGGTAAAGTAAAATTCTAAATAAAATAAAAATACTTTTGTTTACTGGAAGTTGAAGAACCTGTTAAAATTAAAAACAAATTGTCATAAAACAAGCAAAAGTGTTACCCATCTTCATGATTTTACACGGCAAGAAGATATAGGCCATTAGAGGATGGCCAATGTCAAGAAATGTGATGAAGGTCAAGTCATTTATGGGTATTGCGGGTTATTACCAAAGATTCATAAAATGGTTTTCAAATATTGCAATCCCAATCACTTAATTGCAAAATAAGGGAGTGAAGTTTGAATGGAAACCAAAATGTGAAGAGAGTTTCTAGTAATTGAAAAACATTTGGACAAGTGCGCCCAGATTAAATATTGTGGATCTAGATGAAGACTTTTTAGTGTGCATGGATGCATGAAAGGAAGGGCTTGATGGAGTCCTCAGTCAAAAAGATTGTGCGGTATGCTATGTGTCCCAGAAATTAAAATATCATAGAGAAATTATGCTACTCATGATCTAGAGTTAGCAGTAATTGTACATGCATTAAACATGTGGAGGCATTACCTCATGGGGAGGAGACTTGAGCTAAGAACATACCTCTATGGTCTAAAAAAATTATTTGGACAACCAACATTAAATGCTAGGAAAACCAGATGGTTGGAGTTTCTTAGTGAGTACGATGGAGGAAAATAAAATCAGGTGGCGGATGCACTTAGAAAAAGAGCTCTTGAAGTGCATATTTCAGCCATCGGCATGTTGAAGACATATTTAAAAGATAAAATTCTTGAAGAAGCAAATTCATATCAATATTATTTGCAAATAAAAGAAAACTCACAACAAGGAAATTCACAACAGAAAATTAAAAATTATGAATTAAAATAGTATGGAATCCTCTTGTACAGAGGCAAGGTGTATGTTCCAAATTTCATAGAACTGAAAAATATAGTGTTGAGATAAATTCACAATGTGCCATATCTTGGGCACCTAGGATATAAGAAATCCATTACAGTTGTAAGGAGCCAACAATTTTGGTCGAGAATGAAGAAAAAAGTGGCTAACTACATAACCCGGTGTCTAGAGTGCCAAAAGGTGAAAACAGAGCTCAAACATCTAACGAGATTGCTACAATCATTGCCCATTCCATAATGGAAGTGGGAAGTGGTTACAATAGATTTTATTACAAATCTTCCCAGAACAACGAAGAAACATGATTCCATCATGGTGGTGGTGGAAATTTTGATTAAGTGCATTTTATTTCTATGAAGACAACACAGAAGGAAACAAACATTGAAGATATTTACATGAAGGAAGTTGTCAGGCTACATGGAATGCCTAAGGCAATAGTTTCATATAGGTATTCCAAGTTTACATCCAAATCTTGGCAAGGTTTGGTCAAAGTATTTGGGACATATATTAATCTTATTACGATGTATCACTCAGAATCAAATGGGAAAATAGAGAGGACCAATAGGATAATTGAAGACATGATCAGAATGTATGTGATGGATCAACCATCAAAATGGGAAGACTATATCCACTTAGTGGATTTTTCTTATAATAATGGGTATCAAGCTTCATTAAAAATGAGTCCATTTAAAGCTTTGTATGGCAGGAAATGTAACACACCAATGAGTTGGGATAACCCAACAAACAGAGCCATCATTGGGCCAAATTTATTAAAGTAAATGGAAGAGAATATCTCAAGGATTAGGTAGAATTTAAAGGTTGTCTAAGATAGGAAGAAGAGTTATGTAGAAAAGAATAGAGTTTTTAGAGATTTTTAAGTGGGGTAACATGTTTTTCTAAAAGTTAAAGAAAAAAGAAGTTCGATAATATTGGGTTGTTTCCCGAAGTTGGCAGCAAGATATTGTGGTCCTTTTGAAATATTAGAAAAGATAGGACTAGTTGCATACATGCTAACATTTGTTTCATCCATGAGAGTGCATAATGTATTTCATGTGTCATTATTAAAGAAATATGTGTCTGACCCTAACCACATAATTGATTCGACTGTGATCTAGGTAGAAAATAAAGTGGACTTTTAGGTGGAACCAATATGCATCCTAGACCAGAAAGTCAAAGTGATCTGAAACAAATCCATAGGGATAGTAAAGGTTCAATAGAACTACTATGGTCCTAAAGATGCAACATGGAATCATGAAGAAACCACGTGGGAGGAATACCCACAAATTTTCACCAATTTTGAAGAAAATAGAAGTTGAAAAACACAAGACTCCATTTTTGGACAGCTAGTTATCGGAACCACGTCTCTAAAATTCTTGGTCACCTATGTTGATAGACCTAATAAAATAATGGTGCATCTCGATGTACTAAAGGAATTGAAGGGGTCTCATTCCTTTGGTCAACGAGTTCAGAAGAATGAGAGATTATGGTTGGGACTGTTGTTGGAGGGTAAAGATTGCATAATTTTATTCTATTTTTCTAAGTATTGTGGTGTAAATGTATATATGTATTTTGGCATGGTGCAGTGCATCAGGGGAGATGCACAATTGTAGGGGAGGGGGAATGTAACATCCCCACTATAATCCTCGATTTAATTAAATGCATAATGTAGATATAAATGTGGCTATGGCCAAGCAATGTAAATGCAAAATTTATTTCCTGAATTGTAAATAAGTATAATGCAATACCATTTGTTGGGATATGGACAGAGATGGGGGATGATTAATCCACAAGAGAGGGATAATTCCTAGAGAGAGTCCAAGAGGGGTCAAAAGGTAAACAATTTATGGTTATTAATTCAAACCCACATTTCTGAATTTTATTATCATTTGGGGAAAACTTATTTTTCTAGTTGAGTGTATGAGAACCCAATCATTGAATATCTTTCATAGGGTGGGTGTGAGATTCACATCCCATAGTTATTGGAGAGCATGGAGCTAAATTACAATAAACATTGGGTAGAGTCAGTAGTAAAATATCTTGGGGAAAGAGAGGAAATTCGTATGGGTAGAAACTGTCAGTTTTTCACATTCAGATTTACATTAACAACAAGGAGAGAAGAGGGGAGAAGAGACTGGGAGTTGGAACAACAAGGATGGGTGAAATATGGAGCATGATGGAGCAATTTTGGAGCTTGAAATTGAAGAGCTAGGTTGTCAGGTCTGAAGAGTGAACTCCTGGGTGAGTTTCATTATATCAACAAGTGTTTGTTGTTTTTTCTAGTGGTTTCTTGGCATTAAGTTCATGTGAGATCCCAACATAGAGATTTCTAGATACTTGAGCCAGAAAGACCATAATAAATGAAGAGGATGCTTTATGGAATAAGAGCAGTGAAGGGGTACATTCCTTGGGTTAGGCAGGTCAAGAGGAAGAGAGATGGAGGAAAGTTGGGATAGTTGTAGGAGAAAACCAGCGGGTTGTGTGATATGGAGTTGTGAGGGACTGTGAGAGGAATCCTTCTTTTGTGGATTCCTAGCCCCAACTCAGTGGTGAATTGTTGTTGAATTTAGAACAACAGCTCTATGGTTGGGTGGAACATCCTTCCCAAGCAGCTGGTTGCACAAACATTTTATAAAACATAAGTATTTATCTATTTTTTGAGTGATTCCATGAATTTAATTGTTGTTCTTAACTTTGTATATGTGAATGGTTAATTGTTGTTGTGAATGTGTTATTAGTTGCATTCATGGTAATTTAGAGTGTTTTAGATGCATTTAATTATAGGTATCATAAATTAGTTGAATATGTGTTTAAATTGTAGCTGGTAAGCTACAGGAATTTTATTAGTAGAAGAAAATTGTGTTTTATGTGTTTTTCCGCGTAACAATGTTCCCTGGTTAAGTTAGGGAACACTACACACTTTGAGTTTCGATCTCTAGGTGACTACATACACGCCTTCCTAATAAATCTATGATCGCATAACACACCACTAGAAAATCCCTAAAAGCAACAACAGTCACAAATAACGTTTCCAATATCTCGACTTAGGTGGATTAGGTATTGAGATCACAATAGTAACAAAGTATAGAAAGGGCCTTCTGAACGAAGACACTGGTTTATTAAATCTAGTGAACCGAGAATGAAGGAGTGAGAAGTAGTTACCCCGAACTCCACTAAACAACCTTATTTGGTGCTAGTACCCACGCTTCACGGGCCACCCTCCAGCAGTAATGAAAAGTGTGATATGAATTATGCCTCAGGTACCACAGGAAACCCCCTCGCAACATCTTTGATATCCCTAGGAAAAGAAACTAAGGTCACCAACTCGTAATCAATGACTGGGAGGTACAGTCGATAGTCGAGATCAAACATATGGGTAGTTTAACTAATCCTGAAGCCTCAAAAGCACCACCTCTCACGGAGGTAAGGGCACTAATGAAACCCTCAATATACAATCTCTCCATTATGCTCAATTAATATTCAGAGGAGTTATCTCCTCGGCTCTCCCTTACATGACCTCATTTTTTACTCTTGTGTTAGAGGATCTTCCTGGCTATACTTATACAAAATTCATTTTTTACTCTTGTGTTAGAGGATCTTCCTGGCTATACTTATACAAAATTCATTTTTTCACTCCCTATCTCAAACTCCTAAGTTTGTTTCCATGCCTTGGATAAATTAAATCTCTAACCTAAACCAAGGCCCTAGCCTAAAACTAGTTTGTTTACCCTAATAAAATGAAAATGTATAATTGATTTTAGTTAGATTTCATTTTATAGGATGTTATTTACTCAAAAATGGTGATGATTGAAACTAAATAGTGTTTTGACGGACACAATAGAAAAAATACTTAAGAACACAAATGCAAATGCAATTCTTCACTGAAAATATGAGTGTAAATAATGCTTAAGAATTTAAAAAGAAAACTCTTTCTATTTGATATGAAAAGAATGCATTTTTTTCTTTTAGGTGCAATCCACTTAATAATTCAACTTTCAGATGTAAGACAATTAACAAGATTTTTGAATTGTTGTCCTCGAAGCTATAGAAACAGAGTATTTTTATTTTCATAAAGTACAAGAGTGAATTCAAGGAGAAAACATGCATATAATGAACTTTTCTTTTTCAGATATAAATACAAAGGGTAAGGAAGAAAGTTCACAAGAACACACTCTTACACTTTTGTTTTATGAAAATAAAGAAGACAAGAAAGAAAAGGGGAAGAAAGACCACAAACAGATGACTGGACACTCTATAAAAGACTGCGAAGAAAAAACACAGCGTGTAACATACACCTAATGAATCTTTCTAAAACCCTAAAACCAAAAACAACCCTGATTAAACAAGAAAGTTGAATTTTTTTTTTGGATATTTGTTATAATCTTGAAAGAAAAGAAAACAATTTCTGAAACCAAAAAGCAACTCTAAAGACTCAATAGGACCTAGAAAGACCCTACAGTGTCACAACCCCAACTTGTAGTGATCTGGAAAAAGTAAAAAACTCCAACTTATAACATGTATGTGACTGTTTAAGCAAAACGTAGCATATGTATGTGACTCTATTCAAGGAAAGTCACGTATACACGACTATACCAAAAGAAAACCGTGTACACCCTATAAAATCCTCTCTAACATGAGAGAGAAAGGTTTGGAAGACTAAGGTAGGATTGCACAAATTCATAGAATGCTAAGTAAAGGTTTAAAACACAGAAAAAGTTTCAAAAGAAATGCAAATGGAATGTACCCCTAACGACCCAAAAATGGAGACTCCCCAGTAGAGTCACCAATTTTGTTACAAAAAACTAAGTCCTATGGCTATGAGTCAGGGCCACAAAAGAGTGGTACCATAAAAAACCACTCTCAGACTCAAATCAAGTAATTAATCAAAAATAACTACTTTACAGTAACTAACTTTCAAAGGGTAGTGTTGACGATTAAAAAAAAAACGTCAATGAAGTTTCGCCTGCAAAGTTTTGCTAAAAACCTATTATTATAAAAATTAAATAATACTAGTAGGTGGGACCCCCTTAAACTATCGAAGGTCATATCAGTTCATTTTTTATGTTATGATGATGTGTGGCATGGCTTACATGGTTGATGAGATTTTGTTGTTATTGGTCATTATTTGAGCTTATGAAGTGTTGATTCCTTATATTACTACAACCTATGCTATTCATTGATGCCATTGTTATCTGTTCTTATCGCACCTGCACAACAAACATGTTAGTGAAATTACATGAAGGGAAGTTTTGAGAAAGGAAAAAATGCTATAACAAGTGTAAAGAAAAGGGATCTAATTCTGCAATTTTACTATACTACATGAGAAACAATTGCAAAAGGGGAAGAATTTTAAGCTATCCCATATGTTATTTTACATGCATGAAAGACTTAATGATTATTGTTGAAATCCTAGATAGAAAGTAAATGGATATGCAATTTTGATTGAGTTATATGGTTAATATGCATATGGTATGAATGTTGGTGGTGCATTTGGCAAGATAATAGTGAAAATGATTATGCGAATTGTTGAATTATATGGAACTTGGGAATTATGTTATGTCATAAGTTAGAAAGGTGATATGGCCACGTTGTTGGTTTTAATCGGTGATGGCCTTGATACATGGGTTGATTGATGGTGTTAATGAAGAACTCGATGGCATGTACTGATGAATTAATGCATTATGGGTGGAGGCGACATGAATTTACTGCATGACACCTTTACTCTACCCGTTAGCTGCCACCCTAGTCGGGATATTGTTCGATCTTGTTTCTATGGTTATGCTCTGAATTCTTAGCACAAAGGAACCGCGCGGCCAACTCTCGTTTTAAGGAATTCGATTACAAGTATGTTCTTTTTTTGGCCATTCGTGACTCTGCTCTGGTTATGAAATGATTACTAGCTCAAGTGTATTGGTTTGTGCTTTCCTAAGTGTTGCAACTGTGTGAAAATGTGTTCTTGAATTGAATGGTTCTTCCTGCAATGATATTGAATTCATAGAAGTTATTGATCATTTTAGGTGGTATCTCTCTGTTATCCTTGTTGGTTTAAGTGAAGGGTTTTTGTTTGGTCTTGAGTGGATAGCTATCTTCATGCATTGTCACTAAATCCAGTGTTTAGCTTTTTTGGGTTTAATGGTTAAGGTAATTCTATGTCACTGTGCTTTGTTCACTTCAACATTGGCTGAATTCACTACTAAGGGTCACGAAGTGGTTTTTCCTATTTCTTACTCGGCCTTGTCTTCACCTCTCCGTTGTGGTTGTTTGACCGAAGAGCACGAGGGTTATACCCTGCGTGCATTAAATAACATTGCCTAGCCAAACTAGAGCCCCACTTTTTGGTTATTGCCCCCTATCATGGATTTGCACCCATCCATGAATGAATTATGGTTCTTCCTGCGTATGCATCGTGGCCTTGGAGTTTTCACCATTACAAGAAGTGTCTCTGCTATCCATTTGTTGGCTACAGAACAAACCTATCCCTCCAATATGAAGAATGATAGAGAAGACTAGTCTGGCCTGTTGGTTTTATGACTTGGTTATTATTGGATGGTTGTATAATTGTCAACTAATTCGAGCACAGGCTCGCCCAGTTGGTCGTGTGACAGTCGGGTTGGTTGGTATGTAGTCACTGACTCCATTATAGCAGTGGTAAACCCTACATTGCCAATTGAACTTTCAAGTACACATTCCATATCCTTATGTTAATAACTCGGTATTGTTAATGGAGAAGGTCGTTTCCCCAATTCGAATTGATGCATGGGTATGTGTGGTTGTCACAACTTGTTAGGTAAATTGATTTTACAACAGTGATGAATTGGTTGGTTGATACACAGTCACTGGTATTTTGAACTAAGGATTGTTTGGATGTTTAGTTGGCATTGGTTACAAATGTTGATGTTGCTCACGCATGTTGCGTTGTGTGTATGGTGTTTTTTCACAATGAAATATTGTTCATGGTAACTGTGGTGTTCTCTGGGGCTGAATGGTTATTGAACTTAATGATTGTAGAAACTATATCCATTGTATCCTTATGATTGTTCCATTGTAAAAGTATGAGTTTGCACAACATAGTTGATCACAGTTGGACTAAATCGAAGTAATATTGTGTTAGATTGATGGGTCAGCACAATGAATTGAGTTATTGTTGTGACTGTGTGTTTTTTTTTTTTAAATGGATATGTTGCATCATGGTGTTTTGGTGGTTGTGCACTGTGTATAGTATGGATAGCTTGGGTTTCACAGAGTTTTAAGCATGTTTATTTGTTGCAATCGATCATTTGTTAAGAAGGGCATGTTGTCAACACCTCTTCGTGTTGGATGGATGGTCCAGCCTTTTAAGTCACATTGAATTTTATTTTTTTTACAATGGAAGAATTACATTGCCTAGGCGAATTACCATGTGCATAGCTTGTGTCTAAATGGTGGTTGTTGGTTGTATGTTTAAATATCAATTCGGATTTTTCAATTTAATCTAGATTATTGGGTTTACTGCCTATATATATGTTTAACGAATATTAGTGCATTTAAATGACAGGCTCGATTGCAGTGATAGTGTGACTTTCATTGTTAAATTTGGAAACATGAATTTGAGTATAATTGTTGATTGAAGTAATGTATGGGCAGTGGTTGATCCTGATGGTTAACAGAGTGGAGTGGCTACTGTTTTGAAATTGTTATAAGATGCAAAGAAACGAACAATATCCTCTTTACATATTGTGTGGAATGCATAATGTCTTGTGATGGCACTGTGTTGGATATTTGATTATGAACAATGAACTAGTTAAATACACAACAATTGTTATTCGGTCAAAATGATTGATGGTTGATGCATCTCTTTTCATAGAATGTTTTATGAATCACTTAAATAATTTCATGAAAAGTAATCATCTTTCTCCCCTTCCATTATTTCGTTTTTTGCTAATTACAAACCCCGTCACCTCCCATATTCATTTTTCCACTCCCTGTTCTGAGATTAATTACAATCAAGAAATTTTCGGTGTTAAAGCAGTTGAAAATGGCAGTGTCTTGCGTGGATTACAGTGATGCTTTATTGGTTTGATTTGCAATTGATTGTTATTTTCATTGAGAAGTAACCATGTTATTTTCCCCCTCATTGCATCATGTTTCTCTCAATACAAACCCCTCGCATATCCCAGAACCATTTTCACCCCCTGCTCATTGATTAATAGTAAAACATTTTTTATGGATTGGATTGCATGAGTCTGATACATTGATGAGCCAAATTTATTTCATGTTTTTAAGAGTTGTCATGTATGGTTATTTAAAAGACTATTTTCTAATCAATCACGCATGCAGGATGAGTTTTTTCAGTCGAGGTAGCCATGGTCGAGGAAACAGACGTAGAGGTAACTAGAACCAAGGCCCAAGAAGGCCCAGGTTCTCCATACATTTTGATGTTGATTCACAAGAGCTCGGAAAATTGTTTCATGCCAGATTTTTCAATTGGATTGGGCAAGGAATAGTCCCACCTAGGCCTAAAAGGCCTCCTTTCCAAGCCCTGCAAGCCCGCCGGTATCCCCGTACCTCCTCATGTCTCATTTCAACCCAAGGTCCTAGAAAATTATGGATGTTAGGAGATTGTCCACCCGACAGTCTCCCAACATCGTGGCTGGCCAAACTTGTCCTTTATTACTCCTCTTCCTATTAAACCCATTGTCCAAGCTGCCCCTGACCACTCATGAGTGAAATCCTCCCATGCTAGCAAGATATTGAAAACTATCTCACACCATGTCGTTGATAAAGGAAAACCCACTATTGCCCCTTCCTCACCCTCCAATGGCTCTGACAAATCCATGTCTTCCCGGATTCATTTGAGGGGCGATTGTTCCCACGTGATCAACGAGATTAGGCCTAAAGGCTCTCCACAGCCAAAGGAAAATTCAGGAAAATCAAGAGGTGATAGTAGCAATAAAGGAAGGGTTGCATCATAGACTAGGAAATATGGCTTCTGAGTTTTTATTTTATCTATTGCTTTATGACAGTTGACTTCAGGGATATTTGGACAACGTGTTTTATTTTGGATGTATGAGTATTATTTTTGAAATAATTTCAAATTTCATAAGATAAAATTGCCAAAAGTGAATATGTTGATGGGAGACACAAGGAGGTGTGTTTTTCTTAACTAATGGTTATGTTATGATTGTTATGAACTAAGGGGAGTCACAAGGGGTCCCACCTACTAGTTATTATTTATTTATGACCCTTATTATTATTACTATTCTCCCCCCTAACTAAAATTAGTTGAGTCTTTTAATTAACATGACTAATGAGTTGGTTCAACTACTTCAACCAATTCTAATTTGTTAAAATCAAAAGAAAAGGGAGGAGAAAGAGGAGGATAGAAGCAGAAGCATGCTAAAATTTTCTCTTTGAGTTTATGTTGAGATAATTTAGCATTCATTCATTCATTATTCTTCACATGCCTAATTCTCTTTTATAATAGCAGGGTCTTTTTCTAAACAACAATATTCAGGTCTGAATCACATCATTCAGACACTTGTTTTCCAGAGGTGTTGATCTATCTTTGATAGTCTATATAGACTTGTCTTTTTTTGAATTAATTTTCATGACTGACAAAGGCTATTGTGTAGAGTCGAGTGTGCAACAATATGTGGCAAGCTGATCCATCTTTTAAAGTTCATTTTTGGTTTTCTGTCAGAGGTCCTTTTGTATGTTCCATCGGGGATGTCTAAGTTTGACTTTGGTCCAAAGTTTCCGAATGAGATTTTGAAAAGAAAATGACTCTTTGGTGAATTTGAATGAAATAAAGGATTTATTTAAGTCACATCTTTCTTGATTATCATCTTGGTGACTTTTCTTCTATCTTTACATTTATTTCAGCAACTGATATGTTCAGAAAATTACATAAAAAGTGAATTTCCAGTCTATTTTGCTTTAGCCAAGCATAATCCAATTTTTTTTGAATAAGATCATTTCATATATTTTCCTCAACATTTATTTGGTGACCATATTGGGGAGATCTTCGATATCTCTCTAGTTAATTTTTTATACTCGATTTTCATCTATACATCTTTCTTTTTATGAAATTGATTCTTTGATTGTTTTACTATTAATGATTGTTCCTATTGCAACGCATCCCAATATCGAGCCTGGTCTTCAAGACCAGACCATCATTGCTTTGAACCTTTTTAACAACATTCTAGACACTGCCAATACCCGTGTTGAACTTAACCATTCTTGGGTAGCAATTGAACGAGATATTAGTGCTCAATAACAATTGGAGGCTAGACGTAGACAACTTAGAAATCAACAGTAACCCTTTGTTTCTTCAAGCTTTTTCCTTTCTTTCATGTCCTTAGACTCTCATGCCTCTAGAAGAAGAAGAGGCATGTCACCCGAAATCTATCCTATTGCTGAAATAGGAAGAAGAAATGGTGTGTTATATGCCCAACAAAGTGCTCTATGGAGAACTTTATCTGATTCATCAAGCTCATCTTTCTTTCCCTCATATAGCATCCACAAGATGGCATCTAGTGGCATTGGAAGTGATCCATCTTCCCAATATTCATCATCATCGGTGATTGGTAGCTTGTTCAACCACCATATCCCTATCCAATCTACTACAAAAATTCATTAAAAAGTATGGGATTTTTCAGTTCGAAGAAGATGCCACAACCACACAGTGGCATGTGTCCTCTCCTCTTAACCTAGGACCTACTACTCACCCACTTTCGAAGTTTAAAGATAATTTTCGTAAGTTTTCAGGAAATAACAATATCAGTACCAATGAACACCTGGTTGAATTTTCTAATACTTGTCATAATATAGGGGCCAACGACAATGATACTTGCATGCGCCTATTCATTAATTCCTTGGAAGGAAAGGTTGTGGCTGACTTCTTTGACCTTCCTCCTAATATCCTGTCTACTTGGAAGGAGTTGATCTATTAGTTCTGATCCACTTATGGGAAATCGAAAAGCCTTGTCGAGAAGTTAAGGGAATACAATAATGTCACTTATAAATATGGTGAGACCATCAATTCTTTCAACTTGCGTTTCACCATGTTGTACAATCAAATACCCGAACTTATCCGCCCCCAGAACCAAGACGCTATCATGCATTACTACAATTAATTTCCTTCTCCCTACCTTCATAGGCTTGAAGAAAAGGCCATTGATAATCTTAGTTCTTCTCTGCATACTTTCTCAGAGTATGAAGAACAACTTGAAAGAACTGGTCTTCCCTAGGGAGAATCAGTTAGACAGACATACATTTCCTCTCTCTTATAGCTAGTATAGGATATGAACAATCATATGATAGCATTTGAGTGGAAAGGTATTGTCTCCCCTCTCACCCCTGGAGATTCATCCTCTTCTACACCTCCTTTTAGGAATCTGGCTCAAAACAATTTTGAGCTTAAATATATCCTTCCTCTGAGTCAGTTTAACTTTATCGAGGAACACCATGAGGAAACCACATGTGAGGTAAAGAAGAGTGTTAGAGATAAGATATTTGGTAAAATACCAGAAGATACTATTGTTGGCCTAGACTTTGCAGACCCAGAGGATTTCATGGTCATCAACACTAGGAACAAAGCCTACGCTCCCAAGGGAAAATTTGATCCTCCATGCAGTTCTTCTAGCCTGAGCTCATCCTCAACCGTTGTTGCGCCCCAGTTTCCTAAAATTCCTGAGAGTCAAGGAATCACTCCTCATACCCCCTCTTCCAAATAAAATATCTTGAATCAATTGGCCAAAATCAATGCAGATGCAACCCTCCTAGACATGGTTGTCATCCGTGAACAACAGATGCATCTTAAACAATTCATGGAAGGAAAAGCTTCCGTTGTAGACAATATTTCTGAAGAGGTCAACAAAGAAGATTCTTCTGTAAATAAAGTAGGTGTGCATAACTTTAGATACCCTATAAAAAATCCCCCTTTTTATATTTCTGTAAATATCATGGATAAGATCACCCATTGTTGCCTCATCGATGGTGGTTCAGGCCCAAGTGTGATGTCAAATATTATTATGGAATAGCTAGGCTTGTCTTGTACAAATGAAAATTACAGAAGCATGCTCTCCTATAATATTCTACAACAAACAACCATAGGTGAGATTAAGGATGTAACCCTGGTTTTATGCACTCATCCCGAGATAAGGAAAACCCTCAGCATTCAGGTAATTGATATGCCTGTAATAAACTACTCAATTATCTTGGGGAGAGATTGGAAATCCTTAACAGGTGGATAACTCTCGCTCAACGAGACACATTTATCCATTCCTCGGAATGGTAAGAATATTATAGTGCTTAGAGAGGGAAGAATTTCACCCTACATAGAGAGTGTTCCACAATCTAGCGTAAACTATATCGAAGAATACCTAGGAGTGTATTTCATATTTGTTGAAGAGGATAATATTCCTTTGGAAAAAAATGATTTAGATGATGATATATGGCATATGCACTTTGATGGTTCATGCTCTAGTGAAGGTAATGGGGTTGGCGTTATCTTGGTTTCTCCTGCAAGGAAAATTCATAATCTATCATACAAGTTGGAGTTTGCTTGTACAAATAATGTCATTGAATTCAAAGCTCTATTATTAGGCATTGAGAGCGCCTTAATATTGGTTGTGGTAACCTTTTAGTTTTCAAAAATTTTGAGCTTGTTGTGAACCTGATATGTAAGACATGCTCCCCTAGCGACAAGCTAATGGAACGATACTCCCAAGCTATTTGGGCACTTGTCTTAGACCTTCTATCTTTCAACATCACTCATTTTAAGAAGGAATTGAATGCAATGGCTGATCGGTTAGCTTCCTTTGGAGCCTCCCCTAATCAGCAACTCTTGCCTCACAGACCTGATTGTTCTTTTCAATCTCTACATCGTTCATGCATCCCTGAAAAGGAGGGATATTGGAAGGCCATCCCTAAAATTGAGAGCATTTGTGTTGTCATTCAAAATGAACCTCTTAATCCTGAGGAGATTATGTCCACAGAAAATAATGATATTCCTAAGGGCTTGACTCCTCTTGAGAGTTCATTTTCATTGAGTGTTGTAGGAAACAAAGAAATACAGAATGAAGAGGAATTACAAAAGAAGGTGGTTGAAACATCCTTATGAACATTAGGACACCTAAGTCTTCAATGAATGTTCAAATGAATTTCCAATGTTCAGTTAAAGAAGATATGGGGTCCACTGGTCTACTCAGTGAATCTCAAAAGGTTTTTTCTTGGTCCTATGAGGATATTCAAGGTTATGATCTTGGTCTTGTTCATCGTATTATGAAACTAGCTAGGAAGAAACAAAAACTTGTTAAATCTACACCGGAAGCACCCTCTCGAAGGGAGTTGAGAGATTTCTTAAGGGATGGAATGTTTTTTTCAATCCACCCTGAATGGGTTTCAATTTGGGAATCGACCTCAAGGACCACTGATAATATCATAACTTGTATTAGTCTTCAAACTTTCAGGAAAGTGATTATGAGAAACCCCTTCCCTCCTCTCAATATGGAAATATTTTTTCAATAGATGTTAGAGTCATAGGTAGGGCCCTTACTTGATAGTTTATCTGGTTACAAAAGAATCAAAGTCAAAGGAGCACATGTTCACAAAACCACTTTCATTACTAATTGCGATATTATGCCTTACAAATGTCTGCCTTCTGGATTATTTGGTGCAAGTACTGCCTTTAAAGGGCCTATACACATAACCTTCATTGGATTAGTCAGTCTCCATGCTTATCTGGATGATTTAATCATGTGCATCAAAAGGATGATAATTACATCAGAATTGCAAGTGTTGGGTCCCTTCCAAATTATTTTTGTCTTGGACACTAACTTATACATTTTAAGGAAATTACAGAGACAATTGTTTTCCTACAACGCTAACAGTCCTCGTTTGAAGTATTGCGAGGGGACAGCGTGAAAAGTCCCAATGTTGATGGGATTTTTGTATACTAGTATCCTAGCTCTGCTTTCAATTTTTGTGCTTCCTTTCTATGCTTACAGTACCTTGATTTATGACTTCTAATTTAGGTTTTCTTTCTTTGTTGTTTTCAATTGAGTCTTTTACTGCTGTTGTTTTAATTTCTGCATTATTACTTCTGTTGTGATTTTGTCCTTATCATGTTTTAAGCATTTGTTCAAGATAGGATGTTGAATCAATTCTGCCACAGTGACACTCCTGCAAATAATTTTTAGTCGATAACAATCAAGCTTACACAGTTGTTACGATGTCTCCTCTAAAGGGCCCTTGAAATTGTTACATATTTCCACTGTTGTCTTATAAGGAATTGGTTATTTCTCGCTTCTTCTTGCCATTTCTTCATCCATTAAGATATTAAGAGAAAGTCTATAAGTGTTCCTCCTTGAAGGTTTAGAGCATATTCGAGTTGAATGATTATGCATACAGTGGTAAAAATCCCTCATACTTAACATTTTTCATGAATTATTCCCAAATTCTCGGTCATCTTTCCATTAAATCCGCTCACTTCCCCATGTTACATAATTGTTCTAGTTACATCTTCTAAATTTACTATTCT
Source organism: Picea sitchensis (assembly GCA_010110895.2). Taxonomy (NCBI): domain Eukaryota; kingdom Viridiplantae; phylum Streptophyta; class Pinopsida; order Pinales; family Pinaceae; genus Picea; species Picea sitchensis. Next base: position 40,985 of record SNQJ01S0045357.1, on the reverse strand, counting down.
TGGTCCACGAAACCATGATTTATGAGTTCTAAATCTGTTGAAAACAAATTTTCCTATGGAGTCGCCAGTTGTTGATGATTAAAAAAAAACGTCATCACATTTTCGCCCGCAAAGTGTTTCTTAAAGCCTATTATTATAAAAATTAAATAATACTAGTAGGCGGGACCCCCTTAAACTATCAAAGGTCAGATCTATTCATTTTTTATGTTATGATGATGTGCGACACAACTTACATGGTTGATGAGATCTTGTTGTTATTGGTCATGATTTGAGCTTATGAAGTGTTGATTCCTTATATTACTACAGCCTATGTTATTCATTGATGTCATTGCTATGTATTCTTATCGCACCTGCACAACAAACATGTTAGTGAAATTATATGAAACACAGGTTTGAGAAAGGAAAAAATAGTATAACAAGTGCAAAGAAAAGGGATCTAATTCTGCAATTTTACTATACTACATGAGAAACAATTGCAAAAGCGGAAGAATTTTAAGCTATCCTATATGCTATTTTACATGCATGAAAGACTTAATGATTATTGTTGAAATCCTAGCTAGAAAGTAAATGGATATGCAATTTTGAGTGAGTTATATGGTTAATACGCATATGGTATGAATGTTGGTGGTGCATTTGGCAAGGTAATAGTGAAAATGATTATGCGAATTGTTGAATTATATGGAACTTGGGAATTATGTTATGGCATAAGTTACAAAGGTGATATGGCCACGCTGTTGATTTTAATGGGTTATGGCCTCGATACATGGGTTGATTGATGGTGTTAATGAAGAACCTGTTGGCATGTACAGATGAATTAATGCATTGTGGGTGGAGGCAACGTGCATTTACTGCATGTCACCTTTACTCGTCCCGTTAGCCGCCAACCTAGTCGGGCTATTGTTCGATCTTGTTGTTGTGGTTATGCTTCGAATTCTTAGCACAGAGGAACTGCTCGGCCAGATCTCATTTTAAGGAATTTGATTACATGTATGTTCTTTTTTTGGCCATTCGTGACTCTGCTCTCGTTATGAAATGATTATTGTCTCAGGTGTATTGGTTTGTACTTTCCTAAGTGTTGCAACTATGTGAAAATGTGTTCTTGAATTGATTTTTTCTTCCTGCAATGATATTGAATTCGTAGAATTTATTGATCATCCTAGGTGGTAGCTCTCTGTTATCCTTGTCAGTTTAAGTGGAGGGTTTTTGTTTGGTCTTGAGTGGATAGATATCTTCACGCATTGTCACTAAATCTAGTCTTTGGATTTTTTGGGTATAATGGTTAAGGGCATTCTGCGTCACTATGTTTTGTTCACTTCGACATTGGTTAGTTTCACTACTAAGGTTCACGAAGTGGATTTTCCTGTTTCTTACTCGGCCCTGTATTCACCTCTGTGTTGTGGTTGTTTGAACGAAGTGAACGAGGGTTATACCCTGTGTGCGTTAAATAACATTGCCTGGACGAACTCGAGCACCAATTTTTTAATATGGCCCCCTGTCATGGATTTGTACCCGTCCACGAATGAGTTTTGGTTCTTCCTATGTATACACCGTGGCCTTGGAGTTTTCCCCATTAAAAGGAGTGGATATTCTATCCCTTTGTTGGCTATGAAACAAACCTAGCCCTCCAGTCTGAATAATGATAGAGAAGACCAACCTATCCTATTGGTTTTAAGACTTGGTTATTATTGGATGGTTGTATAATTGTCGACTAATTCGAGCACACGCTCGCCCGGTTGGTCGTGTGACAGTTAGTTTAGTTGGTATATAGTCACTGACTCTGTTATAGCAGAGGTAAACCCTACATTTCCAATTTCACTTTCAAGTACATAGTCCCTCTCCTTATGTTAATAACTCAGTATTGTTAATGGAGAGGGTCATTGCCCCGATTCGAATTGATGCATGGGTATCTGTGGTTGTCATAGCTTGTTAGGTAAATTGATTTTACGACAATGATGAATTGGTTGGTCGATACACAGTCACTGGTATTTTGCCCTAAGGATTGTTTGGATGTTTAGTTGGAATTGGTTACAAATGTTGACGTTTCTCACACATGTCGCATTGTGTGTATGGTGTTTTTGCACAATGAAATAATGGTCATGGTAGCTGTGGTGTTCTCTAGGGCCGAATGGTTATTGAACTGGATGAATGTAGAAACTATATCCACTGTATCCTTATGATTGTTCCATTGTATAAGTCTGAGTTTTCACAGAATAGTTGATCACAGTTTGAATAAATCGAAGTAATACTGTGTTATATTGATGGCTGAGCACAATGAATTGAGATATTGTTGTGACTGTGTGTTTGGTTTTTTAAAATGGAGATGTTGCATCGTGGTGTTTTGGTGGTTGTGTACTATGTAAAGTATGGATAGCTTGGGTTTCACAGAGTTTTAAGCATGTTTATTTGTTGCAATCGATCATTTGTTAAGAAGGGAATGTTATCAAGACCTCGTCGTGCTGGATGGATGGCCCAGCCTCTTAAGTCACATTGAATTGTTTTTTTTTACAGTGGCAGAATTACATTGCATGGGTGAATTACCCTGTGTATAGCTTGTGTCTAAATGGTGGTTGTTGGTTGTATGTTTAAATATCAATTCGGATTTTTCAATTTAATCGGGATTATTGGGTTTACTACCTATATATATGTTTAACAAATATCAGTGCATTTAAATGACAGGATCGATTGTAGTGATAGTGTGACTGTCATTGTTAATTTTGGAAACATGAATTTGAGTATAATTGTTGATTGAAGTAATGTATGGGAAATGGTTGATCATGATGGTTAACAAAGTGGATTGGATATTGTTTGGAAATTGTTATAAGATGAAAAGAAAGGAACAATATCCTCTTTACAAATTGTGTGGAATTCATAATTTCTTGTGATGGCATTGTGTTGGATATTTGATTATGAACAGTGAACTAGTTAAATACATAGAAATTGTTATTCGGTCAAAATGATTGATGGTTGATGCATCTCTTTTTGCAGAATGTTTTATGGATCACTTAATTAATTTCATAAACAGTAATCGTCTTTCTTCCCTTCTATTATTTCATTTTCTGCTAATTACAAACCCCATCACCTCCCATATTCATTTTTCCACTCCCTGTTATGAGATTAATTACAGTCAAGAGAATTTTGGTGTTAAAGCAGTTGAAAATGGCAGTGTTTTGCATGGATTATAGCGATTTTTTATTGGTTTTCTTTGCAATTAATTGTTGTTGTCATTGAGCAGTAACCATGTTCTTTTCCCCCTCATTCCATCATGTTTCTCTCAATACAAACCCCTCACATATCCCAAAACCCTTTTCACCCCTTATTGATTGATTAACAGTAAAACAATTTGTATGGATTGGATTGCATGAGTCTGATACATTGTTGAACCAAATCTATTTCATATTTTTAAATGTTGTCATGTATGGTTATTTAAAAGACTATTTTCTAATGAATCACGCATGCAGGATGATTTTTTTTAGTCGAGGTAGCCATGGCCGAGGAAACAGAGGTAGAGGTAAGTGGAATCGAGGCCCAAGAAGGCCCAGGTTCTCCATACATTTTGAGGTTGATTCACAAGATCTCGGCCAATTGTTTCATGCCGGATTTTTCAATTGGATTGGGCAGGGAATAGTCCAACCTAGGCCTGAAATGCATCCTTTCCAAAGCCCGCAAGCCCCCAGTATCCCTGTACCTCCTCATGTCTCATTGCAACCCGAGGTCTCAGAAAATGATGGATGGCAGGAGATTGTCTGCCCAACAGTCTCCCAACATCATGGCTGGCCCAACTTGTCCTTGTCTGCTCCTCCACCTATTAACCCCATTTTCCAAGCTTCCCTTGACCACTCGTCAGTGCAATCCTCCCATGCTAGCAAGAGATTGAAAACTAAGGCCCACAATGCCATTGATAAAGGAAAAGTCGTTGCTACCCCTTCCTCACCCTCCAATGGCTCTGACAAATCCGTGTTTTCCCAGATGAATTTGAGGGACGATTGTTCCCACATGATCAGCGAGATTAGGCCTAAAGGCTCTCCACAACCAAAGGCAAATTCAAGATAATCAAGATGTGACAGTATAAATCAAGGAAGGGTTGCATCGCAGCCTGGGAAATATGTCTTTTGAGTTTTTATTTTATCTATTGTTTTATGACAGTTGACTTCAGGGATCTTTGGACAGTGTTTTTATTTTGGATATATGAGTATTATTTTTGAAATAATTTCAAATTTCATAAGCTAAAATTGCCAAAAGTGAATATGTTGATGGGAGACACAAGGAGGTGTGTTTTTCTTAACTAATGGTTATGTTATGATTGTTATGAACTGAGGGGAGTCACAAGGGGTCCTACCTACTAGTTATTATTTATTTATGACCCTTATTATAATTATTACTCTTCTCCCTAACTAAAGTTAGTTGAGTCTTTTAATTAACTTAACTAATGAGTTGGTTCAACTACTTCAACCAATTATAATTTGTTAAAAGTAAAAGAAAAGGGAGGAGCAAGAGGAGGATAGAAGCAGAAGAATGCTAAGGTTTGCTCTTTGAGTTTATGTTGAGATAATTTAGGTTTCATTCATTCATTATTCATCACAAGCCTAATTCTCTTTTATGATAGCAGGGTCTTATTGTAGACAACAATATTCAAGGCTAAATCACATCATTCAGACACTTGTTTTTCAGAGGTGTTGATCTATCTTTGATAGTCTGTGTAGACTTGTCTGTTTGTGAATTAATTTTCATGACTGAAAAAGGCTATTGTGCAGAGTCGAGTGGGTAGCAATCTGTGGCAAGTTGATCCATCTTTTAGAGATCAGTTTTGATTTTTTGTCAGAGGTCCTTTTGTATGTTCCATTGGGGATGTCTAAGTTTGAATTTGGTCCAAAGTTTATGTATGATATTTTGAAAAGATAATGACTATTTGGTGAATTTGAATGAAATAAAGGATTTATTTATGTCTCATTTGTCTTTATTATCATCTTGGTGACTTTTATTCTATCTTTACATTTATTTCAGCAACTAATATGTTCAGAAATTTACATAAAAAGTGAATTTCCAACAAGCTTTTTTGTTGATAAAATACTAGCCTAAGCACTTGTAATTAATACTTGTGAGTTAGGATGTTATTTTTGTTGGCTATAAACACAGGGTGATATTCCCATCTATTTTTCTTTAGCCAAGAAGAATCTGAAAATGCTTGAGTAAGATCATTTCATACCTTTTCCTCAACATTTATTTGGCGACCATATTGGGGAGATCTTCGATATCTCTCTGGTTGATTTTTTATACTCAATATTTATCGATACATCTTTCTTTTTCTGAAATTGATTCTCTGACTGTTTTTCTATTAATGATTGTTCATGTTGCAAGGCAGCCCAATATCGAGTCCGATCTTCAAGACCAGACCAACATTGCTTTGAACCTATTTAACACCATTCTAGACACTGCCAATACCCATGTTGAACTTAACCATTATTGGGGAGCAATTGAACGAGATATTAGTGCTCAAGAAAAATTGGAGGCTAAACATAGACAACCTAGAAATCAATAGTAACCCTTTGTTTCTTCAAGCTCTAGCCTTTCTTTCATGTCCTTAGACTCTCATGCCTCTAGAAGAAGAAGAGGCTTGTCACCCGAAATCAATCCTATTGCTGAAATAGGAAGAAGAAACGTTGTGTTATATGCCCAACAAATTTCTCTAAGGAGAACTTTATCTTATTTATCCAACTCGTCTTTCTTTCCTTCATCTATCATCCACAAGATGGCATCTAGTGGTGGCTTTGGTGGCACTGTAAGTGCTCCATCTTCCCAATCTTAATCATCATCAATGATTGGTAGCTTGTACAACCACCATATCCCTGTCCAATCTACCACAAATCCCACCAAATTCATTAAAATGTATGGTCTTTTTCAGTTCGAAGAAGATGCTACAACCACACCATGGCATGTGTCCTCTCCTCTTAACCTAGCACCTACTACTTGCCCACTTCCGAAGTTTAAAGAGCATTTGCCTAAGTTTTTAGGAAATAACACTGTCAGTACCAATGGACACTCGGTGGCATTTTCTAATGCTTTTCATAAAATAGGGGCCAACGACAATGATACTTGCATGCGCCTATTCGTCAATTCCTTGGAAGGAAAGGTTGTGGCTGACTTCTTTGACCTTCCTCCTAAGATCCTGTCTACTTGGGAGGAGTTGATCAATTGGTTTTGATCCACTTATGGGAAATCCAAAATCCCTGCCGAGAAGTTAAGGGAATACAATAGTGTCACTTATAAAGATGGTGATACCATCAAGTCTTTCAACTTGTGTTTCACCAAGTTGTAGAGTCAAATCCTCAAACATGTCTGCCCCCAAAACCAAGCCGCTTTCATGCATTACTACAATGCATTGCCTTTTCCCTTTCGTCATAGGCTTGAATAAAAGGCCATTGATAATCTCGGTTCCACTCTGCATACTTGCTCAGAGTATGAAGAACAACTTGAAAGAACTAGTCTTCCCCAGGGAGAATCAATTAGACATGCATACATGTCCGCTCTCTTATAGCTAGTATAGTATATGAAAAATCGTATGATATCATTTGAGCAGAAGGGTATTGTCTCCCCTCTCACCCCTGGAGCTTCATCCTCTTCTACACCCCCTTTTAGGAATCCGGTTGAAAACAATTTTCAGCCTAAAGCTATCCTGCCTTGGAGTTGGTGTAAATTTTGCGAGGAACACTACAAGGAAACCACATGTGAGGCAAAGAAGAGTGTCAGAGATAAGATCTTTGGTAAAAGACCAGAAGATACTATTTTTGGCCTAGACTTTGTAGAGCCAGAGGATGTCATGGTCATAAACACTAGGAACAAATCCTATGCTCCAAAGGGAAAATTTGATCCTCCCCGTAGTTCTTCTAGCCCGAGCTCATCCTCAAACGTTGTTGCACATTAGGTTCCTAAAATTCCTGATAGTCAAGGAATCACTCCTCATCCCCCCTCTTCCAAATAAAATATCTTGAATCAATTGGCCAACATCAAAGAAGATGCAACCCTCCTAGACATGGTTGTTTTTCTTGAACAACAGATGCATCTGAAACAATTCATGGAAGGAAAATCTTCCATTGTAGACAATCTTTTTGAAGAGGTCAATAAAGAGGATTCTTATGTAAATAAAGTAGGTGTACATAACTTTCAATACCCTATAAAAAATCCCCCTTTTTATATTTCTGTAAATATCATGGATAAGATCACCCATTGTTGCCTCATCGATGGTGGTTCAGGCCCAAGTATGATGTCGAAGATTATTATGGAAGAGCTAGGCTTGTCTTGTACAAATGAAAACACCATAAGCATGCTCTCCTATAATAGTCTACAACAAACAACCATAGGTGAGATTTCAGGATTTATCCTTGGTTTTATGCGCTCATCCTGAGATAAGGACAACCCTCAACATTCAGGTAATTGATATTCTTGTAAGAAACTACTCAATTATCTTGGGGAGAGATTGGCAAGCCTTAATAGGTGGATACCTCTCACTCGACGGGACACATTTATCCATTCCTCGGAATGGTAAGAATATTATAGTCCTTAGAGATTGAAGAATTTCACCCTACATAGAGAGTATTCCACAATCTAGTGTAAACTATATCGGAGAATACCTAGGAGTGTATTCCAACTTTGTTGAAGAGGATAATATTCCTTTGGAAAAAATTGATTTAGATGATGATATATGGCATATGCACTTTCATGGTTCATGCTCTAGTGAAGGTAATGGGGCTAGCGTTATCTTGGTTTCTCCTATAGGAAAAATCCATAATTTGTCATATAGGTTGGATTTTTATTGTACAAATAATGCCACTGAATTCAAAGTTCTATTATTAGGCATTAAGAGTGCCCTTAATATTGGTTGTGGTCACCTTTCAATTTTCAGAAATTCTAAGCTTGTTGTGAACCTGATACGTAAGACATGCTCCTCTAGAGACAAGTTGATGGAACAATACTCCGAAAATCTTTGGCCACTTGTCTCAGACCTTCTATCTTTCAACATCACTCATGTTAATAAGGAATTGAATTAAATGGCTGATTGGTTAGCTGTCTTTGCAGCCTCACCTAATCAACAAATTTTGCCTCACACGCCTAATTGTGCTTTTCAATCTCTACATCGTTCATACATCTCTGAAAAGGAGGGATCTTGGAAGGCCATCCCTAACATTGAGATCATTTTTGTTGTCATTCAAAATGAACCTCTTAATCCTGAGGAGATTATATCCACAGAAAATAATGAGATTCCTGAGGGCTTGAATCCTCTTGAGAGTTCGTTTTCATTGAGTGTTCTAGGAAACAAAGAAATACAAAAAGAAGAGGAGTTACAAAAGAAGGTGGTTGAAACCATCCTCCTAAACATTAGGACACCTGAGTCTTCAACGAATGTTAAAATGAATGTCCAATGTTTTGTTAAAGAAGAGATGGGATCCACCAGGATACTCAATGAATCTCAAAAGGTTTTTTCTTGGTCCTATGAGGATCTTCGTGGTTTTGATCCTGGTCTTGTTCATCGTATTATGAAACTAGCTAGGAAAAAACAAAAACTTGTTAACTCTGCACTGGAAACACCCTCTCGAAGGGAGTTGAGAGATTTCTTAAGGGCTGGAATGTTTTTTTCAATCCACCCTGAATGGGTTTCAATTTGGGAATCGACCTCAAGGACCACTGATAATATCAGAACTTGTATTAGTCTTCAAAATTTTAGGCAAGCGATTATGAGAAACCCCTTCCCTCCTCTCAATATGGAAATATTTTTGCAATAGATATTAGAGTCACAGTTAGGGCCCTTACTTGACAGTTTATCTGGTTACAAGAGAATCAAAGTCAAAGGGGAAAATGTTCACAAAACCACTTTCATTACTAATTGTGATATTATTGTTGTGGGGTATTCTACCCTATGGACTAACAAGCTAGGGCTTTAAACTTGTACGCAGATCATGACCCTTCAAGAATAACTTTTAACCTCCTACCCAAACCTATAACCCTTTTTCTTAGGCAAACATGGGAAGAATCAACTAA